>CM055731.1:13438378-13567133 GCA_029465975.1 Dallia pectoralis
AATAGGCTACATCTTGAGCCTTATAGCCTAAATGTCATTAAAAACAACAGATAGTATAAGAAAAAATTGGGCGGTGTTAAAATCTAGAATATAATAATAGCATTTTATGGACTTTTCACAATATATAAAAAAATGTAATCTCAAGTTTCCATAAAAAGTGTTAATTGCCAATGAGGTCTAACACTATGGGTTCTACACTGAAACTTCTGTGTGGAAATGGTCCTACACGAAACCCAAACGTTTTTAAGGGTTTCCTCAAAGGGCAAGCCAAAGTACATTTTTGGAACCCTTACAGTGTGGACAACATACAGCAGACCAGGGTTGACAATTTCATGTTAAATCAGCCATAAATCCCTTTGTGACAACAAGGAATGGAAGCTGGCTTTGTCTAACAGGGAGACAGTGTTTTTGTAATTATATGTCTAGCCTGCCTATAGGGCTATCAGGGAATAAGTGATATGCACAACACAATCAGACAATGGCCATACAAATAAAAGCTGTTCATATTTCTTTACACTATTATTCAATTTCGATTTTTTAATTTAGTTTGGGTTAAAGGTATACTATTATATTGAAGTGTTATTGATGTAACATGGTCAACTTTAAAATGAGGGACGCATGTAAATAAACTACTCTCATCAAAATATATAATTTCCAGATATTACTATGGCAACACAACAAAATCGCTATCTCTTGATGCAGGGAGTTTTAGCAATGAAACACATTGTTGTTATGATAACAATAGCATGCAATATGCATTGCATTTACTGTTGATTGAATATATGCAACACCAGATCAAACATCTGAATACAAAATGGAATGTTGCTAGTTCAAATCCCAGAACGGCAAGTTAGAAAGAGATTTCAATGCAAGGCAGTTAACCCATAATGTTGCCAGTTGGTTGCTGTTAATATTGTGTTGTCATACTCACTTGGAAAACATGTAAATGTAGTAAGGTTAAAATGGCTGACCGGTGCTGAAACAGTCTGGTATCGCAAAAACATATAGGCTCCAAACGATAAAGTTTAATGTTATTATAATTAACATGATATATAGTCAAATAGGCGGTGTGGTACTGTATTTTGGTCCTACACCACAATACAGAGGTGTCTTAGTGCTATTAAAGGAGTGTTAATTAGTGCTGTTATCAAGTATGTTTGTGTCATATTGGTTTAGATGCTATCCATGATGTCTCAATAGAAAATATACAATTTAATTTAAAAATTAGCAATACTTATTGCTTTCATGAGAAGGCAGTTTTTATTAAAATGTAATATATTGAATCCAAGCAGACAATATGTGTTTGACCACTGGTTCATTTAATAAACAGAAAATAGCTTTTGGAGATTTGGACTTTGCAGATAACTGACCAGAGCATTAACCAAAGGAACTCAAACCTCTGTGATTTTTTCATCATAATATCTTCACTGTTGATGAGGCAGCAGGATGACCTTCCTTTAGGGTTCAAAAAATAATTAGAAAAAATGTGTTTACTATCAAGATAATATGGTAAAATAAATATTAACTCATAAGTCCCATTATTCAATAAAAAATACAATAGCAGGCCTACTAGTTTTTGCACTCATGCTAGTTAGCAGTATCCATTATTTATTGAACAGTTGTTCGATGTTGTTTCACATGACGTGTCATACAATACTGACTGCTATTGGCTAGTGCCGGCTAGCATGGAGACGTCACCTTAATGAGTCTTTTCCATCAAGCATAATGTAAACGAAAGTTGTAGTTCACGAAAACAAGTTTTCTGTCTTATCCATGTATACTTGTCAATGTAAAAAATATGTTTTGTTTCTAGATTGTTGCTTGACTTTGCTGACAGCTAATTAATTGTGTCTGGTGTAACCTACTTACTAGCTACTGGGTTGGGTTGTATTATGTAGTTAAGATGAATGCACTAAGTCGCTCTCGGTACAAGTGTCTACTAAATGATTAAAAAGTACTGTATGTACGTTTTCGCAGCCATGTACATTCCTATGCTGTAATGCCATTTTTGGCATCGTCCAATCCTACGAAGGCAGATCGAGAGGTGTTTTAGCTGAACATTTTCCCTTTATACCGAAAAAAATAAAATAAAAAAGGTACCAAAAACAAATTGGGTCTGTGGATAGCATTTCGCATGCCCTTGCATTAGTTCATGCTCTACACATTTCTATGCAACGTAAAAAAGTTTCTTTATACGTGATAATGCTGAACGTGTACATTTCATAACACTTTTTGATAGCATAGCCACAGATCATAGGCCTACCGATTATTCCCAAAGGTAGATGTTAAGTGTTCAGACTGCTAATGTGACAAATTAATGTAAAATCAACACTACACTAAAAAGAAAATAGTTTTGGAGGATCATTTCAGGGTTCCTCGTTGAAACGTTGTGGTAACCCGTAAAATGTATTTAAGGGGAAACGTAGACAATTTTCCTTTCAATTGTCTCACAAATAACCTTTTGATAAAGAACCCACTGAGACAACTCAAGGATATTTTCAGTTGTTTAAGAACATTTAGGGGTTCCCCAACAATTGACTTGTATAGAGGACCACACAAAGATCTCCCAGGAACATGTATTTGAGTGTAGTCATTCCCAACAATTTCAGGTGCAATTAGTCCAAAATGCTAAAGCAATTGCTAATGTTAATTTACTGTGCACTTCACATTATGTTTAACGTCCAGTCAAATACAGCACCAGTATTTTCCCCGACAGAAGACCGTGTAAACGATTGTTGTATGTGCGGAAGGCAGCGTTCCTCAGAACACGTATACAGAAATAGTGTGATATGACGGCTGCTTTGACGCGTAATGGGACCAGCGTGAGAAATAACTTACCTTATAACTTTACTTAAGTAAAATAACAATACACTCCATATATATAACAAATGCACATATATATCAGATAACTGCATACGTTATAATGTCAGCTTCACTGTAATGTTCTGCTTTTTATAAACATTTTTTCCATTAAAACTTTTAGTTGGCGGAATAAATACACTTATTTATGTTTCGCAAAACATGTAATAGGGCACAATTAGCATACTTCCAAAAAAGTTATAACTACATGTTTTTGTATTGTTTTAAGTAAACTACACATCTAACTCCACATATTGTCAGTCAGAAACATATTTACCGGATATTTAACTTTTTTAGAGCTCTCTGATCCTGCGCATCAAAGGCGACTGCATCATGTTATCGTGTCTCTGTGCCCAGTTCCTAAAATACATTTGTCTCACTTTTTTGACCGTGCGGTTCTCAAGTCAAACGCTAGGATTATGATCCCAACAACAAGAATCCCCCTAGGTAAGTTGATCTTGGACCCGGCAAATGTCCCAATTAGAACAGTATATCAAACTAATCAAGAAGAAAACGGAACCGACACTGGGTCGATACCTTAGGGGCAAACTTTTCCTAACACGTGTGGGTTAAGTTCTGACGTAAAAAAATGGGTTGTACCTCTTCTACCCTTTAATATAACCAAGACGAGGGGTAGTACCTTTTTTGTTTGTTTCACACTTGCAACAAATCCGAGGAACGTCGGACACGAGTACTGGTGCCCAGGTAAATTGTTTGAAAGTACTTATAAACTAAAAAAAGAACTTATAAAACCAAATGCCAGCAGGAGTATCTTTGATTTTCTTTGATGAAACGCATAGCCAATGAAGAGGCTACATAGCTGGCTAACGCCTTCCTGGTAGATAGCGGCTGTACACTGTATTAGCCAGTTAGCATAACAACACAGCTGCTGTACACTGCATTAGCCAGTTAGCTAACTAGCTTAAAGTATAGCTAGTGGGTGACACAATAACACAGCTGCTGTACACTCTATTAGCTAGTTAGCTAACTAGCTTAAAGTATAGCTAGCGGGTGCCATAATAACACAGCTGCTGTACACTGTATTATCTAGTGAGCTAACTAGCTTTAAGTATAGCTAGCGGGTGCCATAATAACACAGCTGCTGTACACTGTATTATCTAGTGAGCTAACTAGCTTTAAGTATAGCTAGCGGGTGCCATAATAACACAGCTGCTGTACACTGTATTATCTAGTGAGCTAACTAGCTTTAAGTATAGCTAGCGGGTGCCATAATAACACAGCTGCTGTACACTGTATTATCTAGTGAGCTAACTAGCTTTAAGTATAGCTAGCGGGTGCCATAATAACACAGCTGCTGTACACTGTATTATCTAGTGAGCTAACTAGCTTTAAGTATAGCTAGCGGGTGCCATAATAACACAGCTGCTGTACACTGTATTATCTAGTGAGCTAACTAGCTTTAAGTATAGCTAGCGGGTGCCATAATAACACAGCTGCTGTACACTGTATTATCTAGTGAGCTAACTAGCTTTAAGTATAGCTAGCGGGTGCCATAATAACACAGCTGCTGTACACTGTATTATCTAGTGAGCTAACTAGCTTAAAGTTCCATGATCCCAATGTGCTCTGAGCAGCTAGTTTTAACGCTGCAACTCGACCACAGGTTGTGCGTTTTATTTTTAGGTTGCTGTTTGTCTTGAAGGTCGAACTTGCTGTTATTTATATCGCTAGTTATACAGTATAATGTTTCAGGACATCACATTCATTGGTCTAGTAGTAAACGTATTAACTAACTAACTAGCAAGCTGGCTAGTTAGTTTGCCAGCCAGTTTAATGAGCAAGTGAGGGTACATTGCGATGGATATTCTGTTCTTCTAACACTATATTATATTAGTAGCAATTCATATCATTACTTTTTGCACCGACTTTATATAAAAAAACAAATACGGTTATAATGTTGGTCAGCAACTTCATAGAGCAACTGCTCATGTGACGTTTCAGAAGTCATTACTTGTTGTGTTGTAATTAGTTTATTCAAACCTTGTCTAGACAGTCAAAAATGGCAGATTTCTGCAACTGGGAGTTTGTGGTGCAAATTCTACAAATATGATTGTTAACTAGGTCAATTAATAAAAACATGCTTGACTGGGAACACATTTCCAATTACCGGTAGTTTGTTAGTTACTTTTGAAACATGTCATACTTTTATGTCGTGTCAGTAGTTGGATCCACCCATGTATTGTCATGTTAGCCCACTTTCTTGTACAAAAATGACATGGTAAAGTATTGGTTTTGATAGCTAATTTTGTATGAATTACTTTTTGTCAACAGGTGTAGAGATACTCTTCAGAGGCACTTGAGAAATCAGAAAGCTGTAGAATTACTTTTCTGGCCTCAACATGGGTGTTATAATATCCCGGTTTAGGGTATGTATTCTTTAACATGCATTGCTGATATTCAGATATTAAACACACAACAGACACATAGCCCTTTTGTTTTTAATTGAAGTGCTCACTCAACCACACTTAAGGCCCAGCAATTGATTTTGCATGGAAAATTCCTCTTGAGTTTAAACGCATGTGTTGTATAAAGGACAATGTTAGACCTTCTTAATAGATTTACTGTTGTTTGTGAAATACCCTATTCATTGAGACGCCTTAAAAGTTCCTGTGAAAGTTTTGTTTTTGTTGCGACAGTAAGGTTTTGTCTGGTTTAAAATACCAGAAGTAACTGATGTAATAACATAACTTAACAAAAATGCAGATACTACAGACCCTTGAAACTCAAGGCCAGTTCCAATCTGTTGTTGAATTGCAACTCTCTAATCAGAGGTGTGCGTGTGCCTGTGTGTGTGTGTGTGTGTGTGTGCGTGCGCCTGTGTGCGCGTGCGTGCGCCTGTGTGTGTGCGGGCCTGTGTGTGTGTGTGTGCGTGCGCCTGTGTGAGTGTGCACGTGTGTGTGTGTGTGTGTGTGTGTGCGCGCGCGCCTGTGTGTGTATTAATGTGTATACCTGTGTGTGTGTGTGTGTGTGTATATATACCTGTGTGTGTATATATACCTGGTACATCAGCTGGGTGCAGTTTATGATGAAGTGGTAGAGGACACAGCAGGAACCAGACCTTCTAGGGTATTGTTTGCATTCTCGTGTGGTTCCATGGGCATATTAGACCTCGCATGAACACTACTGGCAGTCAAATTCAGAACGCTGCTCGTGTGAATGTTTGCAAGGAGCTCAAAGTATGTTGATCTTATACGAACTGGAAGAATACAGTTACCCTGTTAATGTTCTTTAATATGCTCTCATTTGTGTTGTGCGTGTTGTAGTACACTGTTTCTTAAAACATTTTCTTTAACAGACCAAGCTGTCAACGGTCGACGTATTGGAAGCCATTGATAAGGTATTTGTTCCTGCTTTTTTTTTACATGGCCTTTGTTAGGCCACACCATCTCAATAGCAAGATAGGCGGTCCAGACTATTTATAGACATTGCTTTGCAGAGGCCTGCTTCCATTTTCCAGCCCCTCACCCCACTTTGAGGTAACTGTAAGCTGTGTCCTGCAGAGTGACACATGGTTCCTGGGTCACAAGTTTTAACAACTGATATTTCGGGGCTAAGGTTAATCAACACAAAGACCCACAGGTCTTGCGTTTACCTCTTAATTAATAGGAAAGCATGCCAGTAATGTGCCCTGACTATTGTCTGCTTTGAATACAGTAAAAAAGGCTTTTGTTCAGATTTGCAGAGGAGTTCCGTAAAGTCCCTTAATGTGGCGCCTAGATCTGGCACTGTGCGTTCATATTGGATCTGTTTCACATGAGCTACATTACTGTGACACAGATATAGCAAAAGTTTATGGTGTTATAAGTTAGATTGTGAATTGTGAGTTTAACTTACAGGTACTTCACTTCAATCAATAACTTTCTTTTCTTTGTATGAACTGACCGATGGGCACTGTTCTATGACTTTATTTTCTTCATTGTGAAATGTTTTCCCCAGGATATACAGACTTGTGAGGAATGTAGAGAGTTGTATCAAAAGCAGTTGAAGTTATGGGTGTGGAGGCTACTGCTGTACTCCTCTCTACTGTACCTGATAGCCATCATCGTTGTGTATCTTTGGTACCTCCCTGAACAGACCATTGGAAAGGTCATATTGGCACTACCTTTTCTTGTATTCCCGCTCTTGTAAGTATAGGTAATTTTTTTGGCTATTTGCATAATTCCACTATTTATAGTTAGTTGCTTAACCTGCTGTTCTATTCGCAGTGTATGGCTCCTCCGAAAGGGGGTGATCACTCTTGTTAAAGGAAGAACAGGAAAAAACAGTATGTGCCCGTACCTGTGCTTTCCTCTGTCTCACTGTCGTTACCGCATGCTTTTTCCATTTGGTCTAATTATTCTAATGTTTTTTCAGATGATAAATTGGATGACCTGAAATCGCGAAAACAAAAAATAGTAAGTTAACTGCATTGTTACCTTGCTATATATAATAGAATACAGGTCTCATAATCTTAATGAAGGCTTTTCTATGAAACAGCTGAGATGTCTGCACTTTGTCGTTTTTTGTTGTTGTCGCTTTTATGTTATGTAGCTTATTTGTTTGGTGGGTTTAAGGATTCTCTGCTTGTGTTGACATGGACACTTATGAGATGAAATGCTCCAGTCTTCATGCTCTATTGTGCTGTTATTGACATTTTACAGCAATGCTTAGATAATTGCTACTCTCCCCAAAAAAATAATCAATGCAGACAGCCGTTAATAGGCATAAAGACTTTACTTGGTTAAGGTAAGCACTCTGCTAATGCCTCTTAAAGTAATAGCATTTTGTGCTAGAAGGAAATAAATCAGAGAAATTGCTTGTCATCTACTGTCATGTCTAATAACTTTCAATAATTATGGCTGATGGATTTTCACTCTTGCCATTATCGAAGTAGTGCATGCAATTCTTCTTATGTGTAAACAAGTAAGAATATTTGGTACTTGCCTGTAATTAATTTACTTAAACAGAGAATTTTCGGTTAAGAGTTTCTTCCTATTACTACAGGCACATTTATTCTCCAAAGTTTTTACTTTGCATTGGTAGTGGAGTGTTTGTCTGGCTAACATTTGACTTTTGTTCAAGTGTTTCATAAGACCAAATACAAATCCACTTGAGTATATCAAAAAACACACTCAGGAATTCTCAATGTAATTTCTGTACAGGTTGAGAGGAGGTCATTCATATGGGCTTACATATTTCCAGGCATCGTAAAGATCTGGATCAAGTTAGGCAGTCGAGCAACCCACACGTCGAATTACCTGTATTATTACAACCCTTTACTTAATAGGATATATAATGTGAATGCTATGTCTATGCTCATTGTAGTAGAAAGAGATTTTGGATATTGACATGCATCTGTCACCCAAGAAGGGCTGACAATTTAACATTAGTATCCCTCACACTCACCCTAAGCTAGTTGAAGAAGCTCAGGAATAGAACTGTGAACAAAAAAGTCTGGGTGATACTATAACGTATAAGGAGATGGATAACGAAGTCTGCTTTGCCATTTGCCTGCATAATTCGGGGACCAGGGTTCAAATCCTGCTTAGCCCAGGGGCCCGTAGACAGGTGTACATGTCTGCTGTGAGTTGCTGCAATTAACTATAATCATGTAATTAATATTAAGGGGATGACTGTATGTGAAAAAAACCCAGAATAACCCATCAACTCCTTTGGTCCAACAGTTGCTTGAGGTGATGGAAACAGAAACATATAAAAACGCAAAAATGATTCTGGAGAGGTTTGATCCCGATTCAAAGACAAAGGTCAGTATTATCTGCCTCTGAGAACGCAACTTGTTTGAATTAACCTTTTTAAACTTTAGATCTTAATTTTTTCTGTAATTTACAGGTGCCGGAATCTCTTAAGAATGGAACTCCTATGACCCCAAAACCCGGTCAAGGTACTATTGTGAGCCAGATCTCTTTTTAGGTGCTTGCATTGTTTACCTTTGATGGACCCTAATCCTGCATCGCCTCCTTGATCAGAACTCCGTCAGCGCCACGTCACCCCTCGGCCCCCGGTGGCGGTGGTTTCTGCCGCAGCCCGTCCTCCTCTGGCCCCGGGGGCCACTCGTTCCGGGGCGCCCCTCCACTCCGCTCCTGGGGGACCCCCAGAGAGGATGCTGTCTGCTGAGGCTGCTCAGCAGAGCCAGATGAGGAGGCCCATGACCCCTGGCACACCTGTTTCAGGAGTGGGTGAGTTGGCTGCATCCAGCGGGACCACATGATCATGTGTTAGGTTAAAGGGATTTACCCATCCAGGTCTCCGGTTTCTCACCACTCCTTCAGGGATGGGAGCTTCTGTGTGTTTCTTGGACCGTTTTTATACGAATGGTATTTATGACCAATTAAGTGTGGTATTTGAATCCATTTTGTCAGTGGTTGTTGTTTAACAAACCAAAGGTCAAGCTTTTTCTCTGCAAAAAAGTTGGTGGTGAACTTAAAGTGTGGCATTCACCAGAGCTGCATGGATAGAAGTTATAATTTGGTAAAGAAAACACAGAATAATAATAATAATAATAGTGAGATGTGTATTTCCAACAACTACTCTCATGCAATTTTTGACCAAGTTATTTTAAATATACCCGATGTGCGTCCTGGTTCAATGTTAATTCTAGGTTTAGTATGGCGGATGTCGATCTAGAAAACATGTATTCTGGCCTTGGACACTTTCACAGGAAATGCAAATGAGTAAAAGTATTTAAAGCGATGTTCCAAGAGAAATCGGCAGAGTGGTATTGCCATATGAAAAGCCCACTGTGTGGTGTATGAGATGATTTTAACCATGATTAATGATCCAGTAGGCCTGCGTTTGTTCTCTGGGCGTTGGTAAATACATTTTACTAATGCCATGTAAAATTGTTCGCCGTTGGCTCACCTTGCAAATGTTTCATACGGTTTCACATGGCTTAATACTATCAGCCAATTTTGTGGAAAATTGAAAGTGAAAAGCAATTTGATCCAGAGAGTCACCACAGAGTTTCCATATGTTGGTAAATGAATAAGCAGCAGGAAGCTGAGGCTGTGCCAAGTCTCCCAGAAATGACCGGTCATCTTCCAATGATTGCTCTTGATGTAAGATTATTTTAATTACCGCTCAGCAACACAGCAGGTATTTTCATATACATGTGCTTTGCAGGTGAGCTCCATTTCCAAGTCATTATTAAAACCTGTCCAGTTTAACCATTTTATGGGCCTGTGCTGTTTATTAGAGGCTGTTAGTGTCTCGGTTTTTACGAGGCTTCTTTAGTTCCGTGTGTGTTGAACAGGCAGCGTACTTCTACATGGCATCACATTCTGGGCTTTTTTGTTCCTCCATGTACGCTCTGTAACATCCCAGGAATGCACCCCCCCGGGCCACCCCTGGCTAGACCTGTCCTGCCGCGGGACAGAGGTGCTATGGACCGGGTCATTGAGTACCTTGTCGGCGACGGCCCTCAGAATAGGTATGGTAGCTTTTTCTTTACAACTACATATACTCTTTTGGAATGAAATGTGTACCGCAGTGTTTGGGAGCTGGATTTAGCCTTAGATCGAATTTTGTTTTTGTTTTTCATATTCTGCAGGCCGGAATAAAATCAATTCCTTTTCATAGCCCAACTGTATGTTTTGTATGTTTTGTGTCTACTGTTACTCATTGTAGTATTCATACTTAAAAAATGAAATGGCAGTATTCGCTTAGTTTTCTTTATTTGTTGTTTATTAGTCTGGCACTTGATTTCAGTTGGGGGTTTATTCCGAATAGCACAGGCCCAACCAAATATATTTATTTAAAAAGATACAACTCATTAGGTATTTCAAAATATCAGCCCACTGTTGCTAATTATTTCCCAACTTTATTTTGTCTACTGTTTTGTCACATCTGTTCGATTCTACATTAGAGCAGTTAGATATGTTAAGGTCTACTCACAATCTGAGGAGACAGTTTCTTTGGGAAGAACCCAATCAGGTAGGGAGTGTTATTACTTACTAAGTGCATTGTACAGTGGGCTGTTGGTGCTGTAAACGCTTAACAACCCATTGTGCGCGTGTGTGTGCGTGTGTGTGCGTGTGTGTGCGTGCGTGCGTGCGTGCGTGCGTGTGCTTAGTGTTGAACCCAACCCCCTGGGGGAAGACGCCCCCGATCCTATTTTAAACGATGCCAAACAATGTAAAGCAGTTTTTTTTTTTTTCTTTTTTAATCTAAGACCTCATTTAGATCTGAATATGCTGGTGCCTATTTAGTTCAGTTTAATTGTTAATTAGGATAAGCAACAAGCATATCTATAAATAGTTTTTAATATTGAAAATAGAAGTAGAACCACTCCTTTGCCTGCTGTCCACCTGTTGCTGACCCCTGGCCTATCATGTGATTTTAGTCCCTATTCTATTATTTCTTGTACAAAAACATTGTTTTTCAATGACGATTTCTTAATTTTCAGTTATTCATTAAACATTGCTCTGGTTAATGTTATGGCATTCCTTGAACAGAGTTTTCTTTACTCCCTCACAGATATGCCCTCATATGCCAGCAGTGTCTCACCCATAACGGCATGGCATTAAAAGAGGAATTTGAATATCTCGGTAAGATTTAGAGAAACACAACTCCCTGTGTCAGTCTCCATCAAACACTGCGCCTTCTATTTGCCCTCTAGCATTTGGCTGCCCCGTATATCATCAGGCTGTTAAAAGCTTCTGCTGCTACTGGCCGCTGTAAGCAGAAAGGCCGCATCTACTGTAGATTGAATATGCAAACGAGGGTAACCCATCGATCTGATGCGTTTATGAATCCTTGATGCAATTCTTTTCGGAATATCATTGGTGTTATTTTCATATATTAATCTGTGTCTACATGGAAATATGACAATCATTAAGTTGACAGTGCACTCTGGGCATGGTGTTTTATGTGTCTCATTTCAGCCTTCAGATGTGCATATTGTTTTTTTCTGAACCCCGCGAGTAAGACCCGACCCCAAGCCCCTCGGCTCCCAGTGCTCGGTGCTGAGGCAAAGATCCCAGCTGAAGCTGCCATCTCAACATCACCAGCCACGGAAACTGAACAAAGCCCCACTGCTGGAGGTACGTTTCATTATTAATTTCATTTACGTAAAGAAAACAGGTTTTTGGGCCTCAAATTTTAATGTAGGTTTTGTTTCTGTATATCATCATAACAGTGAGACGAGACATGCAATTCTTTATCTGCACTGAAACTTTCTATGAAACTTACTGGTTGACCTTTCTAGACACCCCTCCTGCAGAAAAGGAGACCCAAGAGCCAGTCCCTCTGACCCCAGAGTGTACCCCTAAAAACACAAAGTGTACACCTGAAACAGAAAACCCTGAAGATGTGGAGAAGTCAGATGGAGAGCAGGATGTGTCAGCCATGGAGGTGGAATAGATTTTGTTTTCGACCCGTTTATTTATGCTGGTGCAATATTCTTTTTGTCAGTCATTTGTTTTAAGTAAATGTAGTGGTCATACTAGAACACTTTGTCTGCCAATAATAATTACAGAAAGACTAAACAATAGTTTGGTATTAACTTCTAGGGATTATTTTCAGTGTTGATCGCAATATTAATGTAATCATGATTGTATCAATATTGAACAGGTATTTTGGGAGTTTTATAACCGCATCCTTATAAGTGTGTGTGTGTGTGAGCGTGTGTGTGTGTGAGCGTGTGTGTGTGTGTGTGTGTGAGAGGGTGTGTGTGTGTGTGTTTATATAAAATGGGAGCAGGTTTTGTCAAGCAAGCTAATGTTATGGTTTGATTTCCTCATTGGTTTTCTTTATTTCAGTTTGTTGTACGTAAACATATAAGCAATTTATTCTGATTGTCTACCGCTATGCAGATTCATCAAAGTCATTTTTTGAGGTGAGTGTGAATCAAGTGGAGCCTGTTGTGTAGATTCACGTTGGTTCAGTTGTGATTTATTTCCTTTTTGTTGTTTTATCCAAGTCATGTCCTATATGGGTCCTATAATGTGATTTTTTTTCTTGTCTCTTCATGTTTACAAAATTGCTAAAATATCCTGTCTGGTGTTATGAAATATATATATATTTATAGGTAAAT
Source organism: Dallia pectoralis (assembly GCA_029465975.1). Classification (NCBI taxonomy): domain Eukaryota; kingdom Metazoa; phylum Chordata; class Actinopteri; order Esociformes; family Umbridae; genus Dallia; species Dallia pectoralis. Next base: position 13,451,289 of record CM055731.1, read on the forward strand.
ATATTTATAGATAATATTGTATTGCAATACAAAGCCTTTTTTAACAGTATTGAATCTGTATTGGGTACTCCAAGCCTAATTGGTTTAACCACATGTTTACGCAGCGAGAGTACATTAATGAGCGGTTATTTATTGCCTTAAAGGAGATAAATATGTACTTCTGTCCTCTACACCTTAGTGCCTTGATGTGTTTTGTTTCCATGTTGAATAAAGACCCAAGCTCAACATCATGATCCCAGGTTCAATAACATGAACGTGTAGAACACCTTTTTTGCTTGATGTCGAGTTGCATCTTATGTCCTGTCTAATTACGTCAACACCAAACAGTTTTGAAATTCTCTTTCCACAATTCCTGCCCCACCGAAAAGTTTCAATGGTCACCAAGGCCCACCTAATCTGAGGAGCTTTATTGCTTCTGCAGAACCCCCACTGTGATGAGAACAGAATATCCCTGCTTACTGTGCCTTCCCCTGCCTGGGTGGCGCTGGACAATCTGCACTGCCATTACTCATCTAGTGGCTCGGTCAAGGCTCACATCTGGACCGGTGGTAATCTTGGTTCTACAACGGACCACCGTAGAACTTTGTGTCATCTTGTTCTCCCGTCTATGTCCCCAGAAACGAGATGAGAATATATTTGTGGTGTTTACGATGTGAAGTATAGCTCTCTCTGGATTATGCTATGCCAGAGACATGGTAGGTTCACATTGTAGTCCTTCTTAAATGCCTGTAACATTGCTCTACAAATCCTGTGATGCCCAATTCTCATTTATGGTGTCCTCTTAGCAGAAACATCTCAGCTTGCTTGATGGGTTATTCAGTACCAGTAAAGTTTGGACATATCTACTCATTCAAGGTTAGAACTATAGTGAAAACATCAACATATTGAGATTACACCTAAGGATTTATGAAGCTATCAAACAATGCATGAAAGTGTGTGTGTGTGTGTGTGTGGTAAAATGATGTGAGGAATTATATGGTTAACAGATATGTACAATGTATGTCCGCACACTATAGAATTAATGCCTACTCTTAATTAAGACACAAGTAATCTGTGAGATACTTTACCATCCTTGCCATGTTCAAACATAGAGAAGGTTTAGTGATGTATTGTGGTTGTCTTGCTGCCTGTGACATTGGGTGGGTTGAACATCTGTATGGTGTCCAAGACCTTTGGAACATAATGTCAGAAAAACCCCTGGCTGAAAGATCGGTCTTTATTAAAGATGTGTCTTACAGCAGGACTGTCACCCTAAACATACTTCAAAAGAAGTGTTCATCACAATAAAGAAGAGAAATTAACAGATTTGCTCACATTTTTTTAGTATGTAATTTGAGATTTATCAAAATCATTGGAGGAGAATTAGAATAAACGTCTGTGTGTATATGTATTCAAAGTGACTCAGGTGAGATATTTGCCAGAGCACAGGTTACTTTTGGAATAGCAGATGTTCGGGAGCGAGATGAAGTAGTGAGGAATAGCCTTAAAGGAACTTAAATGCCTAAAAGCGACATAAAAGAGTTGGTACCAGTGGGTCTGTCATTATGTATGTACAGAGCCACATCACCAGAGTGTAAAAGTCACATTGATGAGTATTGAATGGGTCTCTGGTGACAGTGGCAGCGTGGTAATTCACATTGAATTTATTAGGCAGCTTTTTAATGGCAAGCGTGTTTACTACGGTGCCACTGGGGAGGATTGGTGGGATGGTCACTATTGCTGTGGTTTACTTAGCAGTGTGGGAGAACGATGCCTTATTACCAAACAAGAAACCAATTCTGTTTTGAATATGAGTCCGGCAAAATATTACATATTGCTGGTGCTGACATATTCACTCCGACCCATTTATGTTAAGGATTTTTTTTAGGGGGTGTCATCAGATCAACGACAGATATCTAATTTCAAGTTTCATTAAAAAGGAAATGTGGGATAGTCCAAGGCAAGCTAGGTACCAAGAGGGTTAGCCCTCTTAGTGTTTTCTTCTCCCCCCAGTTTAAAGTTTTAAATACCCTATAGAACAATTAGATAAAAAGATTAGCCCCCACTATTTTTAAAGCCTTGTCCTGGCGCCGGGTCTGGTCCAGGGGGTGAATACTTTTGAGAAACATTGTATGTCATCTCATCCCTCGGCTCAGGGGTACAGTGCAAATGAACCAGACGTAACAACCATTCACAGTTGCCCTTATTGGAAATGATAATATCATTTTATGAGCGGGATCTTTGTAGAAAGTAGTTAGCTAGTATAACAAAATGTCATTGGATCGTTTGTATCTTATTGCACTCAATCAATTGTAAGCAACAATAGGTGAAAGTATAAGTCCCCCGCTTTGTAGGAACCAGATATAATGCGTGTTGCTCTGCTGGTTTATATTGTCTATCTTTCCATGTTTCACTTCACCTATCACCAAGGGACATTTAAAAGAAGAATGTTAAAACAGCCTGTTTTCGTTAGCAACCCTATTTTAGCTTGTGATCATTTTATTTGAGCTCATTGATCATTTCAGACAGCATAAGATAATGGTGCTGACACACAAACCCAGCCAATCCTGATCGCTTGACCTCTTGATTTCCAACCAGAGAGTCGTCGCTGCTACAAAGTTGACTCGGCCTTTTCACGGCCCTTTCCCCCGAAGATACGGCGAAAACCGTCGGCTGGGTCAACGTCATACATTCTCTTTGGGTTTTGATAATGTATGTTTACAGAGACGTGACCTTCTCGTGCCCAGTAATGCATCAATGTGATCCGAATAGTAAAGCCTGATTCCACCGACTGCCGCTTGAGGTTGACCTCTGACAGGAGCCACACAGGAAAAATATAGGATATCAATTGGACAGCATTTGAATTCTTTTTGTAAGCACTCGGCCAGTGAGCATCTTAAATACTGCTAACGTTACATCGCGTTACATGTACTGAACATTCATGTTGTGTTTCTATTGAGTGCATTAAATCATTTTGTCAAATTACTTTTGTTTAATCTGTCACTTTTGAGTGCCTAGCCGGCAAGATTATTGCTTATGCGGAACATTTGAAATTCACTTTAATTTAAGAGCATTCAAAACTCAGTTTTATTGTTATGTTCATTTTTTGAGGATTTCTCTCAGTAAACCAACAGAGTGATCAGACACCAAGAGAAAGTTATCTTTCGTGGAACCGAGGGAGATTTGAACTGTCAACCCTGACAACTCCATTGAAACACAGGTATTTAAAAATAAGGGAGAATAATAATACTTTTTTTGATTGGACTCTAGGGAGTTCTGCATTTTTTGTGTCTATTATGTATGACAGAGACCAGCTTGTCGGTCACATCGGCTATCAGTATGTTTTGCCATTGACCTCCGAGACAATGCCGTTATGTAGGCTATTCCAAGCAATAGATCAATTGTATGTACATGATGGAACAATTAATGGATTTACTTTATGGAGGGTATGTTTTGCCATTTGTCCATAGTAGAGAGATTGCATCTGTTCCATGTTATCAGTAAGCCACTAATTGATTTTCAAGGATGACAGATGATATCCAAGGCACAATGTATTTCTGTAGTCGCGAATCAAAGTGTACAGCAGGGCTGTCTCAAGGTCCATAGTTCTTTTCATACTCATCTCTCACATGGGCATTCTGGGCCACTTGACTCAAATGTATACTGATCTTTTATTTATACCCAGAAAAAATGGCAGATAAGAAACATAAGTGTTCTTGATATTGTGTTTTGTCATATCTAGCAGCCAAAGATTGAAATCCTGCGAAACAATTTTCTGAAGAAATGAAAGAGCGTGGCCTCATGAACCCTGGAGGAAAATAACCTTGCTATTGGAGGCAGAATATGAAACAGAGGAACAGAATAAGTAAAATAGACAAGTGCACCATGGCCTGTCACTTTTCCATTTACTGCCCCGGAATATGAGCACTTCAAAAATTCTCCCATCTCAAAAAAGACCAGTAACCCACTAAGGAGAACACAAAGAAATACCATAAAACCGTACCATATCACAAAATAATAATACAAAATTGACTTTTGAAGATACATCTGGCTTCTGTCCGTTCCAAATGAAATGTTTAAAAGGATTTTGATGGAAAGATATAGATAAGAATGTTTCATTTGATCCGAAAGTGTGTACAAGATAATGAAAATAGAAGACGAATATCAGGACTGCAATCATAATGCTCAGAATATTTGAGTTCACCGTGGGATCTTGACAACAGCATCATTACATTTTAACATAAGCACCATTGCCTTCGGAGAAGCATTAAAATCAAATTAGACCGTTATAAAAGCGCTTGCCTTGATGGCTTATAAGAGGGGATATGGTTTCTGAATAGTTGATTTCTGGCCATTAGTTCTTGGCTACTTGGATTGGAAATGCCACTTGAGAAAGTTGAGTGGCATGAATACACTCGACAAAAGGTCATCAGCCTCTAAGAAATGAGATTTAAAAAAATCTAATTATCATTTGAAACCACAAAATACAATTAGGGAGCGACGCTTCTATTTTATCCGCATTTTATTAATTCATGACTGTGTGTCATAGAGTGCCTCACATGGAGATAAACTACCGGCAAATGATTTCTCCAATGACATTCAGGCTTTTTACAAATAGGACTGTTCCTTTTCAAACTCAACCATAAACAACTTATACATAACATACATTCTGCCTGATCAGGTACATTGTAAAGGTTAAATGCCATATTTAGGTTGTACCCTTCAAATGAACTACATGTATCTACACACTCATTTCAAGCATGTTCAATGCACAGGGGAACACAGACAAGCACAATCTTATTTAAGGGTCTATTACTGGTCTCGATTAAGTCCAATGCTTCTCTGAAGAAAAAAAGGATATAAATATCATTATTAGATTATAAAAAAATGCTTTCTGCTTTTTAGAAAGCTACGACATTGCATCTATCCTCCATAATACATAGATACAACAACTAATTGTACACTCTATAATCTATGATAAAACGCAAAGGTGAAACCCTCAAATGGTTTTCCATGCATCGTAATTGCAATAACCACAGTGCCGATTCAAACAAACTATTTAAATTCTTGCTTCCAGACTGTCCCACCGACAGGCGTTCACATAAAGGGACACACCTCCTCTCGGGGTCCAGAATAAAGCAGCACAGCTCTCTGTGTTCTGGAAGGGGAAATGGAGAATGGTTGGCCTGAACTAATACACACCCCTGGAAGTACCTCATGTGGAAATCATACAAAGAATGGTGCAGGCAGCAGGTTCATTTTATGGCTTCATCTATTACCACACTGTCATTGTTAATTGTCTCCTTTTTACCTCTGCTGGATTCTCCAAATTGGCCCTATCGAATGTGACAGGAGGAAGAGCATTAAGCATCTGACAAGATGATATCTAAGTTCAATTTCCTACTCCTCACCTGATTTATACCTGCAGAAGATCATTTTCCTTTCTGTCATAAAGACCACTATAAATCAGTGGTGCTTATGGAAACACTGCAGAACAGGTTCTCTGGATTTGTGTCCCTTGTGTTGGCTATTAGGAAGCCATTACGGACACATTTTCCACCTTCAAACAAAAATGATCAAATCTAATACCGCGAAGATTAGGGAGATTAAGGAAAAACAGTCTGGCGGAGTCGTTCAGCACGAGCCCCTATCTAAACAATGCGTGCTGAAGCTCAATAAAAACAGGCCTTTTTCCCGTTGACACCATTATCCATCTGTTTGTACAAAATTGCTGTATCATGGTATAAATCTGTGATACAAGTGACATATCCTCTAAAATAAAAGGGAACATTAACTGCTCTATCTTCTAGAGGCCCTGGGACTCGCTAGCTATAAGCTCACTCAAGTGTGATGGCAGTTATACTGTGTTTTACTGGACTGCAGACAATTATCCTTTGCTCTTCTCCCCTTAGAAGACAAACTGCCACGGCTTGAGCTGAAATGATTTCAAATAGATTTTCCAAAATGTCTGTCGCTAGATTGCTTCCATACATTATTTCGCTTAAATGGATAGACAAAAAGAGGGTGTAAATCCACAAATCAATCACAACTGCCGCCTCACCAGATGGAAACAAAAACTAAGCTTTCCATCAGTGTGCGTGCGTATGTGATGGCTTTAAAAAACGTCTGGGACAGTTATGGGGTTTGGGATGTCCTGTCTATTCTATTTCACAGACTCACCATGGGGACATTGTTGTCCTCCAATGAGCTATAGGAGAGCTGCTTGCCATGGATAAAGGGTCTTTTGCGATGCTGTACTTAAATAAGGCATAATGTGTACTGAACTGGATTACTGCCATTGGATGTCAACAACATCCATCAATTAAGACGTCATCATTCCAATTGGATGTGGCATTATTTCACATTTAGGTTGGAGACACTGGATTGTCTATTCACAATTAGGCAAGTTTGGTCAAATGAAATGCATATCGTCAGACAGGATATTTCTGGAACTTAAGTTTGGATCCGGACTAGCAACAGCTTTGTAATTTTAGTCGCGGACACGGCAGGCATGAAGTCATACGGTGTTCCATTAAAAAGAGCAGCTGTACAAATTAACACTGCTGCAATTCAGCATTACAGTCACGCACATTTATTCCATTTACTGAGGATGGCTCAAACAGCCATGCGTGACCCAATCCATCTCTGTTTGTTGCAGATAGGTTTTATGAGATATATATATATATATATATATATATATATATATATATATATATATATTTATATATAAGAACTGCCACAAAATGTGCGGAAATAGTGCTGAATTGTAACAACAGATAAATTAAAGAGCTGCTTCAATGATTTTCATTGCCTAAATGCAAGAATTACAGCATTTCATGCTTCTTTGTCAAACGTTTCACTCCCTTGTCCTCCTATATGACTGGTCTGATTTGAACAATTTGCCTAGATTAAAATGAATAAATATCTTAATTAATACACACACACACACACACACCCAATGCTATGACCTATCTTCTAAATAATTATAGATTCAATTTTTGATTAAATGATCTGTCCAAGACTTGCCTGAATGAAAAGAAGCAGCAATTGGCCCTCCTATGGTCTCTCCTCAATCAAGCCTCTCAATTCTGTGTAAACATTTAGAAATCAGCTTTCACAGTTGGTCTATATGATTCGGGGTTTACACATTTTACACTGGGCGGCTGGGTATACAATCACTGAGTTATCAGTTCACTTTCACATTATTGGTTAGGTTGCATATAGTCGAGGGAACTTGTCTTGACAGGGCCGTATCACCTAGTCTCGTCATTGACACTATTAGCCACTATGTGCTACTGGTTGGGTGCCGAATGGTGTGATAACAGTCAAACAAATAAGTTACATATACATATCCCCACAAAACCATTCAACATCATGTTCTACTCCTAAATATTTATATATACTATACTATAAACTGGTGATAGTGTTAAAAGTTTGAGAGAGTTGTTGAGCAGTAATCCCGAAAACAAAGCTATACGGCAGTGGTATGTGTGCATTTGTCTTACAATCTCTCTTTCTAGCTATTCGACTGCAGAATTCATTGCGGAGAAGTAAGTAAAAATAGTTGACATGGAAGCCACTGTGTCTTTGCTTTTTGTAAAGTCTTTACACAATCTCTGGTACCACCTCCTGAATTAGTTAGCCTGATCTGTACACAATCAGACCAGAGCACATCTATTATAGAGACAGCCGGCCGACCCAGATGGTCGGGTGGCTGTAGGGAACAAACTGCAGTACTGTTGGTATCGCGCCACCACCAACGCTGGTTCACCATTATAATCACCTGGTTACACCCGGTCATCTGACTGGTCCCAGAAACAAATTGGCCGGGTCTGAGCCAGAACCTACACCCTTTGGTAAATGCTTAACCTTAATACTCTGATGTGTTAGCGATTTTCCAGTAGGCTTACGGCCGTGTGTTGTGATACACCCCCATATTGACCTCAAATGCTGCAATGAAAGGACTGAATTCTCAGTCTGAAATACGTGGTGGAAACCAATGCAGTGTAAGATTTAAGTTTGGTCAAAAATATCTGTTCAGAATGGCTCCCTGCTTAGGCATAATTTCCTTTCCCCCTCTGTCCCCTGCTGTTTGGACCGGAATATGACTGATGACAACCAAGGAAACGCTGGACTAAAGACTAACAAATAATGGCTGCAACAAACCTGCGCCCCTTCTACTTTGGGACCTGAGTGTACAGTGGCTGTCAATGATGTCAACATGAGATTATTGTCAAATAAACCCCCTAGAAACCTTATTAGCCTTTTATCGTGTGGTGACCTGGGATATAGGAACCTGTTTGACAAAAGCACAGTACAACTGCTCAAGTTGAAGCCTTTTCAGTCTTTTTATGGTCTGTTATCTACAAGGACACATTCCTGGTAATCAGGAACCAGTAAAAAGTCTACCGGAGTCTATTTCTTGTGTCCTTGACATTTGGTCAAACTGTCCACTAAATATTTGCCACAACACATTGAATCTTCTATCTTGAGGATTTCTAAAGCCAATACCTTGCTGAGTGTCTCCTGTTTAAGATCACCCATGGCAAATGTCATCTTGACATTTAAAAGTAGGTTGGGGTTGGGAAAAAATATGTATGGAAAGTACAGAAAAGTATACGGAATGTATTGTCTGCTGTATCGACAACAGTATTGTGGTAAACATTGAAATGTTAACCGGTGTTTTTTTACCTGACAATACTGTATTTGCCTATTGCTCTGGAAATAGACACACTCTTGGATTTATTGTCGTAGTGTGATGGCCCCCTAGACAACAATTATGAATGTAATTGTCTCGTGGCATTAGTGGGAAAAAACATTTGACTGTTATTGTCTTTGAATACACTCATTCTGTTCAGTCTTGCTACTAATTGCTATGAATACTAGCCTGGTAGTCCGTTATAAACATAGTCCCTACTGTCAACCATAATGAATAGATGGAACGTCTTTGGGGCCATAATGCTTATCAGTTATTAATTAGAAATTCATTTTACTGAGTAAATAACGGTGATGATTGATGAGGAATCTTGTAATTTGTCTCAGAGAGTAATAATCAGGGAGATCATTTGAAGGTGTATTTAATACTGCACAGAAACAATCAAAACACTTGAGATACTAGTGAACGACTAACGACAACAAAGGCCTAATATAATAGCCAGATAACGCTTATTGTAGCTACAGTCCGCAATGCCCTCTGGACTGAGAATTGAACTCATGCAGTATTTTGCCTAAGAAATAATAAACATGCTATTGATGAGACGAGTGAGTCACATGATCTCTGCATGTAATTCTAGATGCTTGTTCCGCCATTATATCCTTCAACCTAACCTTGCATGTACTGTAAAGCAAACTGTAATAGGCAATGCCATTTACAATGACAAAATTACAAGGGCTTATTTGGTCATATTTATTTTATAATTGACAACACTTTGCACACTGGCCGTTTGGGGCCCATGTGAAATGAAATTAAATGTGAAAACAGTAAAATGCTTTTGAAATGTCTCAATCTCACAAAAAATATCTTACATATATAAAGTGTGATAATGTAGCCAGCGGACAGGGGAGTTCTGGCACCTCCCTCATTTTTTGGATCAAAGCAAATGTGATTATTAAAGTGCCTGTGTGCTAATATGAACTTCATGCGGATGCGTGTTCAGTATTTGCAACAAAAGGAAAAACTGCGGAGCGAAGCTAATCGGTGGTAACCACATGGTTGCTAAGTTACAAAATTCTCATGGGGCCCGGCACTGCACAGTACAGTCTTTTTTAAACGACGGGAGAACTGTGAAAACTAAAACAATCTATAGCTCACAATAGATTTTACACAGACGATCTGGGCATTGATGATGCATCCTAAACTTTCCACACTTATTAAAGCTGGAGCGTTTTGAGGATTGCTGGGCTGTAAATGTCTTCGCTAATTAATGACTGACTCATAGTGGTAAGGCCTCAGCTGTGACATCATGAGCCTTAGCCAAACCAAATGATGGGGTAACATCGGTGAGCATATAGACACCATCACGAGTCCCTTTCACCTGTCACCCATCAGCCGTACGTCATAGGGGGAGGAATAACCCCCAATAGACTCCCCGCTTAGCAGTTTCTTCCCTATTAGCAATTTATAATGCTGATCAGAAAGTAGTCAGTGGAGAATCCGGGCAACTGTCTGCCCGCTGGTTAATTGGCTATGTGTTCTCTTCCCGGTAAATGGCTCATGACAACAGTAGAAGCCCTTGGATTTTGGTGCCTTAATAGGCCACAGTAACCACATTTACCAACAGATACTGGGTCAAGAGAAGATGGGGAGCAAAAATGTTAATTAATATCAATAATAGCCAATTATTAGTTTGACAGAGGGATCCAGGCTAACTGTGTGCTCTAATGACTCAGAGCTAACTTGAAGGGAAACATGGGCAAATTAGCATAACTGTGTATGCACACTCCATGGAGATGCCCAGCAAACATCTGTTGTGTTAAAAATTCAAATAGAATTCCTATTAGTAGCACCGTCTATGTGTGCATAATCAGCCATTCTTCTCTGGTCATTTTGAAGCCACTAACAATGCCCCAGTGACTGGTGGAGCTCCTCCCCCCTGGGCTTCCCAATCAGATCAGGCCCCATGTGGACCTGGTCCTAACAACCGGCAAGTTAAAGGGGGCGGGGCTTTGTGCTGCTCAGGTCCATTCTCTTCAACCATGTCACAGTCCTGGAGATGGACAAACAATATTTAACTATACACCAGGTAAAAGTGAAATGAATTAATTATAAAACACATGTCGGTGGATTTTTGACCTGCTGGGATACGGCCACTTATTTTGATGCTCACCATGTGGTTTTTTTCTTCTTATTTTATTTCCCATGCTAACCAGGGGTTCTTTTCAGGGTGTGTTGAATTTTTTGAAAGGAGTGATTTATGCCATAAATTCGGTCAATACTGAATAAATGCATGAAATCAGATCGTGCCGAGGAGAGGGATTTCCTACTGCTTTCAAAGGTCTCCTGTGTAATAACTATCTCCACTGCATTGCTGTTTTAACATTAAGTACTACCTACACTGATTATATTTTTCTTCCCTTATGGAACACTAATATTGATCTTTATGAATTAATTTTGTATTTTTTTGAAAAACGTGCTATAAAAACAAACTTCTCTGTCAAGACCTACCTAATACCACAACACATATACATTTACATGTTTGGCCCAATCCTTCATATAGTACTAACTCCAAGTTAAGCCCTTTAGGGTATTTATGTTAATCTAAGCTCTGGTGGTATTTTTTGTCAAATGTTATGGTTCCACATAACTTGGTTTGACATTTGGCACAGTTACATGTGGCCATTGTGGATAGTCTCATATGTATAATAGTTTAAATGAAAATATTCAGACACATCAGAATAGTTGACGGGATAAAACAATAAAAGTTCTACAACTGAAAAAGTATTTCTTGAGAAGCCTTTTTTAGGCTCCCTGGCCTAATTTCTAAATATCCATGTGTACCTACAGACCTGTCTCATCACAACAACTCCTAACTGATTTGGGAGAGTTTAAGATCTCAACTAGCCTTCTTCCTTAGGCATCCACACTTTTGCCACACTGATCATTCAACCAGGAAGTCACGTGGGTCAGCACCTGTGAGGGCATGTCACTCAACTGACACCCTCAGAGTTACAGATTGGTGAGAGCATGAATGGACCAGAAACACCCAGCTGACCGCGCCTCAAATTGACCGTGCCTGCAATTGATTTTTTTTATTCCAAAAGCGATAACAAAATGACTATGCAAATGTTAAATACTTTGTCAAGTCTGATTCTAGACAATTTGCATTGTCATTGGCTCTTCCCTGAGACTTGACAACTATCGGCAAGACATGAACTTGTGGGGGTCAACTTGTCACAAAAAAATGTGACATCTTAAACCTCTGCTTCATCTGGGAGGCCTACACACGCTAAGGCTACTATGTGTTGTTCTGGATTTTTTTTAATGACGTCATTTAGCAAAAGCTGCTACATATACTCAGAAAACCTTGTCTTTTGCAAAGAGTAATTTCTCAACAGAGAATGTGTGTCTTTCAACTCTTGTTTGCTATGATCAAACTGTGCTATCTTACATCTTGCTAAGCTGTTTTGTCATCAATGATTATTTCTAAAGTTTGACTGTTGGGAAAAGTAACATTCATTTTCCAAGATTAGCTCTCTAGCTAACATCAGCTAAGCTAGCTAACATAACTATGTCAGACTGTGAAAGTGAAGTTAAAGGAAAGAGGGAATGCCGCTGGCAGATGCAACACATATTGACTTAGATCGATTCTATCACACTGCAAGTTTTAATTTTCAATAACAACACCAACAATAACAACACTTAGCAAATGTAAATAGAATAGTGCAGTATGCTAATATAGCTTTTTTAAATGTCATTTAAATTCAAATGTCATCCGGCTAACACATGGTAGTATGAATAGCCCCTTGCTGTGCATGTATACTCACTCACTAATGACTAGTAAAGACACATCACCGTCATAAGGACAACTCATTGTGGTAGGATGCTGAAAGTGTAACATATAAAAAACAATTATTATATTTGGCTATTTTTGTGTAGAAGCTACTAATATCCAATGTTCTGGTCTTGGCCCCAAGTTAGAATGTATCTACCTGAGTCATGGCCAAATGATACAAGAGTGACGGCCTGTTAGATAGAAAAATAAATGTTTTTGTGGTAAAAAACAGTAGTATGTCCTTGGAAATACGTCCTTTTAGCAGTGCGCTAGATCGTGTTCTGGCTGGCCTCTGAGAACAAGGGTCATCATGTGCGATGTGCACGCAGGTTGAAATCATGTAGACTAGACAGCCTCAAGTGATCAAAAAAAATGGCAGGCTGGAAAGGTCCAGGTGCTATTGTTTAATTCCTTATTCTTTCTACTTTAGTATGTAGATAACAACAAAGGACCGTTTGGCTCATATGTTATCCCCCAGAGTCCAAATGAAACTTGTGTTTACAGGAAATGTGTTTTTCCACCAATATTTCTTTGCTTCCATTTCTGATTTAACATGTAGCCATCAGTAAAGTGACACAATCCCATTTATTCGTTTTCACTTTATATTCCAATAATGGAATAACTTTTTTTCCAATTACTGTTAGTTGAGTTTTTGATAATTTCATTGCTGTGGCTGTAAATGTTTAGCAATTGATATACACTATCAAATTGTTTGTGTTCCAATTTGTTTGTAGACTACATCTTGTCTGTTATTAAAAATTCTGTGTGGAATAATTTGACCCAGACCCTCCCACACACACAAACGCAAGCATCCACCACATACACACAAACACACAGACACACACACCCACACACTCCTTTAATACTTTTCTGTCCTCTTTCCCATCCCTGTAGGACACTAACTCAAACAACTAAAATATTTTGAACTAATTCTCAGTGATTTTGCTGATCTTGTATTATCATTTAAGTACCTGTTGTCCAATTTCTTTTTTTGTAGTACATAGTAATCAAATTGGGTTGTGATGCCTTGTAGCACTTTCACATGTGATTTTGACAGTTTGTGTGACCGGTTTCAATCTAAAACAGAATGGTTTTGGAACTCCATTGCTGGAGTAGAAGCTTTATGGTTATATGGCATTTTACCCGCCAACCACCATCTGTTAAAAACGTACATACTCTGAACTTCATTTGTAATGTCTGAAAGTAGAGTGGTGCACTTACGATTCCTTTAAACCCAGACTATAAACACATTTTTTTTTCTTGAGGTGACCAGAGAAAGTTTTCTCCATCTTCCCCGACTCTCAATATCCTAACGCTTATAAACTTGACATAACACAAACGCATAACACTAAACCTAATCCCTGAAACGTAAATATTCAAAAAAGTCAATTATATGTTTTCTTCTTTTTAGGTTTTGGGAATATTTTCTCAAGCATTATTGTATTTTTTACAGGGATTTGTGAAACGAGATGAGAGAAAAATGCAGCGGGCCGGACCTGGGCCCAAACACCTGAAACACCCCAAACAACGGAAACACCCTAAACAACTGAGACACCTCAAACAACTGAAACACCCCAAAAACCTGAAACACCCCAAACAACTGAAACACCCCAAACAACTGAAGCACCCCAAACAACGGAAACACCCCAAACAACTGAGACACCCCAAACAACTGGAACACACCAAACACCTGAAACACCCCAAACAACTGAGACACCCCAAACAACTGAGACACCCGAAACAACTGAAACACCCCAAACATCTGAGACACCCCTAACACCTGAAACACCCCAAACAACTGAGACACCCCAAACAACTGAAACACCCTAAACATCTGAGACACCCCAAACAACTGAGACACCCGAAACAACTGAAACACCTGAAACAACTGAAACACCACAAACAACTGAGACACCCCAAACAACTGAAACACCCCAAACAACTGAGACACCCGAAACAACTGAAACACCCCAAACATCTGAGACACCCCTAACAACTGAAACACCCCAAACAACTGAAACACCCCAAACAACTGAAACACCCCAAACAACTGAAACACCCCAAACAACTGAAACACCCCAAACAACTGAAACACCCAAAACAACTGAAACACCCCAAACAACTGAAACAAACCTCAAACAAACAATGGTGAAAAATCTTATCATCTTTGATCTAAATCATTTTTATTGGAACTCCATCTCTTATCAGGAAAATTCCCACTGATTTCAAGTGCGAGATTGCGGGCACTTTCATCAAACCATCTAACACTGTTAAAAATCTGGGTGTACTTTTTGACTCCTCCCTTTCACTCCAGTCTCATATCAAATCTGTCACTAAATCGGCCTTCTTTCACTTACGTCGGATCGCCAAACTCCGTCCTTTCCTCAACACTAAAGACGCTGAAACTGTAATTCATTAATTTATAACATCACGTCTTGATTACTGCAATGCCCTTTTTATTGGTCTTCCTGCCAGCTCCATCTCCAGGTTACAATATATTCAAAACTCTGCTGCTAGATTACTTACTCACACCAAGCGTTCTGCTCATATCACCCCAATTCTGTATGATCTTCACTGGCTGCCAGTGGCCTATCGTATTCAATTTAAAATCCTCCTGCTCACTTTTAAAGCTCTACACAGTTTAGCTCCCCCCATCTTAGCAACCTGATCCATCCCTACAAACCGGCACGCTCACTAAGATCCTCTGACTCTAGCCTTCTTTTAGTCCCTAAGCACCGGCTAGCTTCCATGGGGGCTAGATCGTTCAGTGTTGTTGCACCAACACTGTGGAACTCTCTCCCTCAATCACTCCGCTATGTCTGTACTCTATCTGAATTCAAATCCTTACTCAAAACCCACTTATTCTCTAAGTGTTATTTGTAAGCTTGTATTTAACTGTTGTTGTCCTTCTGTGTACTTTTGGTGGTAATGTTTGTTATTATTGCTTACTGTTTTATGTCCTGAATTGTAAAGCGTCCTTGAGCCCTGGAAAGGCGCTATATAAATAAAACGTATTATTATTATTATTATTATTAAATGGACATTGAATAATATATGCATGCTCGAATTAATAACTTTATAATAGACTAATGGCTATTGTAGATTAATATAATAAAGTCATGAGGTGAAAAATGTTTTGAAATAACGTAGACATGCTACCTTTGAAATTGGTAAGGTGCCAAATATCCATGTTTTACATTTTAAAACTTTTTTTGTTTGAATTTGTGTAATTTCGTCTTCTAATTTCAAGAACTATTTTACGTTCTTTTCTAACCCAAAAACAACTTAGCAAACGTGGACAGGCGTAGTCCAACAGTAAAGACAACATGAACAGCGTTGCCACAGAAAATGTATACTGTCGTTTCTAGTTCACACTGCCAGATAATCTCATTCAAATTGAAATTCACAGCATGTCTGAGATCAGGTTTAAGAAAAACCATCAGTTGGGTGTCATTGCACTAATTCTTTGAGCCACACTACCCGCGCTAACTTCACCATTCTGCGAGACTGCCTTTATGACTTGCAACAGCGCCTTGACCTTCTCTATTATAATTTCAGCGTGTTATTCCCCCTCGTTGAATGTCATGTTTGATCAGGGCAGGGGAGGTACCTCTGGTTGTAGTGTCCTGATCTCAGCGATGCACAGCAGGAGGCGTGGCGAGTCAAATAGACAACTACAAGTTCCCCTTGAGGGCAGAATTGACATTGTCTGCATATACTGGTACCTGTTTCATTGTGCTCGGCTCCATGCGATGTTTTGACACATATACCCTTGGAGGCCTCACACTGGGATCGGCCGGCGCGTTGTGATTACGGCAAACGGGTGGGCAATTATTGTAGCCGAATAAACAGGAGAGTCGAAAGATTGGGCTAATCCGGGAAACCGACGGAAGACACCCCGCCCCGTTCGAATTCCACATTAATATTTAGAGAGCAATAAAAAATCAATGGTTGTCAGGGGGAAAATGTATATATTTTATTGCCTTCTAAACGGGGTTAAGCATTTCTTTTGGCTAAACTTAAGCCTTCCTCCCGAGTTTGAGTGCGTCTACGTCTGGCGCGCACCAATTTGGAAGCCATTAAAATCAGAACATATGTCTGGCGCAGGTTGTTGCATCCAACTGATTCTGGGTGCAGTATACATGAGTGGTGACTCCATGGCTCCGTGGCTGTACGCGATACGTCTGCCGCTTTACGCTCTCCTCCTTCCCGGAGGCCTCCGGTGGATACACTCGCTCGGCGGTTTTCCCGTTTCCGTTCCTAATTCACTGCAGTCGGGCTCCTCTCCGATGCGGTCCTCCTGTCCCCCGAACAATTGGAGTGAAGACAATGGAGGCGCGATGATAGATCCGTGTACCCGCCATCTGTAACAGCAGCTGCTCCTTTGCATCTGCACAATATGCTGGAGCGGGGAGCCTCAGTAATCTGCATAATAAGGAGAGGGCTTATCTCAGTCTAGTTAATAATCACAAGCAATCGATGCACTTCATTCCCTCACTCTTGCTGGTTCGAACACGCCGCGCCCCAAACCCCCCCCCCCCGCCCGCCCGCCCGCCCGCCCGCCCCAGAACTTTTCAGTATGCCTGGCTTATCCTGAAGACACGAGGGGGTCACAGTGCAATGCCGCGCTGTTGATTTAGCCTGGAGCTACAGATTTAGATTGCACTCAGTTTCATCTTTTCATGAATACCATAATTAGGACACTCTGGGTTATCACATTGCTTAACTGACGACTCATACTGGGTTATTCTGCTGCTCGGTC
This sequence comes from Dallia pectoralis, assembly GCA_029465975.1. NCBI lineage: Eukaryota > Metazoa > Chordata > Actinopteri > Esociformes > Umbridae > Dallia > Dallia pectoralis. Next base: position 13,468,521 of record CM055731.1, read on the forward strand.
GTTTGCTTCATAATTCAGTCTCAGGCCGCCTTTTGCGGTTGTTTTGCGATGATGTCAAGATGAAGGTGATTGAACACAACGTCAGCGATTGGAGTGTTTCTAACCAGAGAATCAAAACCAGTGTAGGATATTTCTAATCCAACTGTTCCGGCTTTGGCGTAACCCATTTCCTGGGACCAATCAGTACTGTTTGGTTGGGTTTTGCTCTTAGAAACCATCGGGGAAGACAATCAGGTTTAGACTTATCCCAGAGAAAAGAAGCGAATGTCCCGGGACATGGTGTGATGTTTGGCCTGAAGAAGTAGTTTGTAGTCATTTTATGCTGCAGTTACATATTTACAAGAGGCCTTCACTCATGTAATGTCAGATTTAGATAAAATCGAGACAGAGGAGGGCATGAGGCAAACAAAAAGGACAGCATAACAAACTGTAATGTGGCAGAGCTTGTTTGGCAAGAACCTTCAAACCACAGACTATAGGACAGGGCTCGTAAAATGACTTGACTGAAATTGGTAATGTAACCTCTTTACGAAATGACAGTTGCCTGTGGTTTATATTGTACAGACTCAGCCATAAATGTTGAAGCGTGTTTATTACTCACATTTTTGTTGAGATTGCACTCTATCTAAATGGCTGGCTTGTATGCCTCGTCATTGAAACCATGATTTGTTCCAGTATGAAACACCTGCTTCCGTCCTGAATCACAATGTTATGACGTGCTTCTCGACTCCTCGAGATCTCGGTGGAATTGGACTGTGACGACCGTGAAAAGTTGCGTATAGGACTTGTCAAAAGTTTTTTTTAAAGTGTGGATTTGACGAGAATTAAGAAAGAAAAGTATCGATCGTGACTCAAAAGTAGTTGGCTGGTCAGTTCTACCAGTCATCAGCGTTCAACTCCATTGAAATGGTATATATAGTAAAGAGAAAGTTTCTCACGCTTGATGGATGATGTGTACAAAGAAGACATATTTGTGCAGGCCTACATTATCTCCTCATTCTTTTATGTGACCATGATGATACAGTAATAGTTAATTTTGTCTATTCACATTCATTTCACATTACGGTATGAATGGAACGTATCTAATTGGTCTGGCATTGAACACTTCTCTACTCTTTAATAAATGCCTTTGGCTGTTGGGAATAAGTAGAATCCACTTTTTTTTACAAAACACAATTTATTAAACTAGGTGACGGATCATAAGCAGACACAACATTGATTGAATATACTGATATTGATCAACGAAATCTCCCCGTGGTATTCCCTTGTTAAATAGCATATGCTCATTAAACAGAGACAAATATTGCATTCTGCCTCTGAATGTACAGTGCATACATACTAAGGGCAGAGAATCTTTTTTGTTTCATAAATTTTTCGTATGTGGTTAGTTTTAATCGTTTTCATAATCGTTCCCTTCAAGCTGCTGTATTTTTGTCTTCCAGGACCGAGAAAAGGCGGAGGAACGTCTCACGAGGTATCAGGCAGAGCTTTTGATGACGCTCACAAAAAGGTCAGGCACGTTTGTTTTTTCCTTCTGTGTACCGATATGTCCAGAACTTAACGGTTTATCACTGTCCAGTGTTTCCACAGCCTGCATATTGCATTAGTGTGCAAGCCTGAAAGATGTCAGTATCAAGAATATGGATTAAAATCTTACCAGTGTGCCCAAGATCCAAGCAACTCCGAATTAATTAAATATGCATGAGGGGTAGATCCCAGCTGCTGAAATGGGAAAATGCACAAGGCAGGTGTATTGAGCTCCCAGTGAGGCCAGACAGGGAGCGGTACAGAAGTGCAGGTGCGGCGTGTTAAAAGCTTTCCAGGTGCTTATTGAGATATCAGAAGCAGTCACTGTGAGTTCGATGTATCTTCTGGGATTCTGGCATTGTCACTCTCGAAGCAGTAAGCTATATCAGAAAACTAACTACACTGTTTGTTTATTGTGTAGGCAGCCTGTCAGCTCGGAAAACCCAAGCACATCCCAGAATGCTCATGTAACTAAATCCACCACGCTACATTTCAATGCATCCTAGGGAAGGCTAAATGTTACAAATATTCCCGCGTGTTGAATTGCAGTTGAACCCTAAATGCTATTAAATACTTTGTTAATGTTAGGTCATACCAGGACACTTTATCCAAGGTGTTTCTCAATTTTCCCATGCCTCCCAGTCAGTGGCGTTTATTTTTTTGTTCGAATGCATTAAGACCAATTACAGCATGTTTGGAAATTCCCATAAAACTTATCCATTTAGACTTGGCTTGTGGAGAGCTCATCATACAACGCCCCCACTACTCGACTTGAAAGGCATGCCTGCTTTCTTTTCATTTTACGGAGCCCTGCACAACTTTGAATCACCCTGCGTGTCTCCATGAGCACATAAAACGTAGCCAGATTTACGGAAAGGTTCTCATCCCAGACTCCATTCCAGGCACCACTTGATAAACCGGTATCGTAGCTTCAGGCTAAATGATACTCTTTGAGGTCCTGATTTACAATGCAACCGAGGTTCCATTTCTGCTTGCGGTCCTATGGTGCCACTGTGATTGGTCATCCGCGAGTTCCAAATTTGGGCTTAGATCTTTAGTTTAGGAGTTTGAGGATGTCTAAATGAACAAATGTGTAAATGATGGTGGCTTTACTCACACACAAGAGACGGCGAGAAATGAACTTTTCGCAGATGCAAATTATTCTGAGATTTAACTCAACTCCACAGATTCCACTTGATTTGCGGGAAAAGCTAAGCCAGTGTGCTGCAGCCAATCTTATTTTTCTGCATTTTTAAAGGGAATTCATTGGGGTATTGGTTCACCACGTAGATTCCTTAGAGATCTGATTAGGGGAAATCCTTCAACGTTTTACACACACTTTTTCAATAATAAATTAGTTCCCCATTGCAAATGCCTACACTCTCCACACCACCACATCCCCATTAGTTGTCACCAGAGGTAGAGACATGTCTGTAAAGCCAGGGAACGGTGCTCAAAACATAAACAAATTGCAATTCTTTGTGAATCTCTGTGTGCAATTCTTGTTTTTAACAATGTGAATTTTTAAAGTGAGGCCCTGCCGTTTTATTTGGACATTCCAACCCTATTTTACATTTTTCGCTATGGTGTTGTGTGTCAGTGCAACTGATTTCCTTAAATATTTTTCAGTTTGTAAATCTTTTTCGGGTTTTATCTTTTCTTGTAGTGTTCCGAAATGTCTTGAAGACGAAAGGTAAATGAATCACTAAAAATAAAACAATTTGCCTGTACTGTAAGATATTCTTATTGGTCAGTGTGAGTCATCTTTTAACAAGCCAAACAGTGAGACAACATTTGCAGTAGACATGACTCGCGACATTCAGACACAATTATCAATGTGTAGGTAATGGTGAACTAGCCTCTGCTTTTATTCCCCCACTAAATGAAGTTGTTTGGGCTAATGGCTAATGGCTTATGCTTACGCTCAACGCTTGTGGGATGCAAATAGCTCCGGTAATTTGGTTTGCACTCAAGTAAACACAGACTCAAGGTCATGCAGCAAGCTCTAAGCTCCGGTGGACCTACCTAGTGAATTATATTTAATAAAAACCAGCTCGTTTTCAGCGTGTGACACCCATAGACGTGTGGTGTGTTTACATGTTCCTGGTGCATGAAGGGAACTTCTGCAGCTTGTGTATTAACCAGTGAATTAAGCTCTAATGATGGCATTACGTTTGATTAATAAGAACAATAATCGGTCCCACGCAGCCTCGCTTTAAAAGGACAGTTCGTTTAATTATTTCCTCATAGTGGCTCAGAGTTTTTTTGCATTCAGAGTTTTGGACAGTTATTTTAGTAAAACATGTTGAGTGCAGCTCAGATCTGCAGCCTTTTATGGACATACCAATCGATCGACTTGATATTTAACAGCACAGGCTTGCTTCTGTTCTAGAAGACGACACAGTGTACAAAAGATTGTTGTGGACGCTCGAGTGATACCCACAATCCCTCTGTGAGTCTCACTACGGCTCTAGTTAGCATGGTCTTCTTGGCTATATTTAACTGCATCTTCTCTGCTTTCAGTATACATAAACCTATGTCTCTGTAGAGGGAGCTCTTAGAATGTCAAACCACCAGGTTATAAGTATCCTGTATCGAGTGTCACCTAGTGGGTCGTGTTGGCTTTAGTCACAGATGAGGATCTAGGTCAAAGTTCTGATCCAATAATTAGACAACCGATCCTCAATGAAATTCGGCCACTATATGAACTGCCATCGTTCAAATGTAATCCACGCTAGCTTTTGTTCATTTGTGCGTGCACTTTGTCGAGGACTTGACACTGCCTGGTTAGGATGTCGAGGCATTAATTGTGCCAAGAGCTCTCCATCACAGCTGCCGAGAAATTAGCAGGAGATTGAAGGCCTCGGATGTCTGGTAATTACTGTTCCACGTTGTTACATGATAATTTATGACCCGTAGAGCTCGGCACTTAATGGACATTAAAAAGAATAATGCGGTAGCCAACGAAAACGAATGAAATGGCAAAGAAATGTATGTTCGAATATATAGGTAAGAAGGCAAACTCAGGAACAGGAAAGTACATTTCCTATCAGGCCATAATTGGAATATGCTGGGAGTTAAAAGGTCAGTACACCGGGCTTCAGTATGTTAAAGGAAGTCTTCACTTCTTGTCACTTACCTTGAAAGTCATTTATGAGGGCAGGAGAGTCATCCTCAGATTTCTGTTTCAAAACCTACCGCTGCCTTAAACGGAGAGCACAATTATAACATAATAGAGTGGTGGACTGTGCAGTGCGTCGACAATGGCATTAGAAAGACTAAGCACAGTATTTTTTATCCATTAGTAACACGCTAAAACAGGAAAGGTTATGCCTGTATAGTCAGTCCACACTGTGTTCCGAGCTTTGATCCAATGAGGGGAGGTGGTTTGCAAAACAATGCGTTCTCAATGATGTCAGCTGGTTAATCCCGTCCCCTCAGTGGGTTTATAGGTTCATTCAGGAGGGTCTGTTGACATTCCCCCTGCCCTGTTAAAAGGCAACTGCATCTCAAGTGAAATCTGGAGTGTTCTTTATAGAGGCGAGGAGCCCCATGTGGCCAACGGCTCCCAGAGGGCCCGTGATTTTCCTGCTTTAAGTGTCTACTGTCAACACTAATTTGTCCCACTCCTCCTCTGGCCCCTCCATAGAGGGACGCTCTCCTAAAGTTTTAATAAAAGATCAGCCGTAAGCCCCTGTTTGTTTTCTGAGGAGGACACTGAAGTGTTAAAGCCACAAAAGGCCATACGATGCCAGGTAATGATTACAAGGCAAGAACAAAAGCACTTTCCAATAGCGCATACTGTGTCACAGAGCACTTGGAGGGTACTGGATGACTTCACTATAGCTACCAGCAGCAGGCTGCCCTCTGTGGCTGATCTATAGATCAGAGCACTGGCCAAATGTAAATACTGTGGTCACACCGGTTAGTTTTTCAGCCAGAAGTGAAATGGGCTTATTGTGGTGAACGTACCCCTGAAATAGAACAGATGACTGTGCGGTTGTAAACTGCGTAAGTTATCTTGTATTTTTTCACCCAGCCGGGTCTTTTTTACCCACAGCTCAGTGTCATTGGAACTCAAAAAGCATATAGCGTTGCTCTAAATCCCTATGTGTTTTCTCATTTATTCATTTTCACTCTGGATTAATAAAAGCTGCATGATCGCAAATAATCGTTTCTGACATGTTGTGTGGCCTGCGTGGCTTTTCTGGGCCAGCAAAAGCAAATTGCCCCATCTGATTTATCCGCCTTTGATTTCCAAAAGAAAATCAATGAAACAAGGTAATTCTATCCTGCCACTCGGCCAAATTCCCATCTACCTCAATGATACGTCTCTGGGAAAGCGTTCAGGAGAGCTTTCTTTTCAATTATCCCCCACTTGTTTACAATGGCCTCTGTATACGAGCTGGATGGGACCATACACACCTCATATGGACTGCTGTGTTGTTATTGAACAAGCAGAATACAATTTCACATCTAAGGAGGGTTACAACCATATAGGACATTTTTCAATATCCGGGTTGTGAGTCAATTTCAACTTCATTGTTTTCTGTACATGGTATTGCAAGGTGCAGTAATGTAATATGCATAATTCATACGCCTTGGGCTCTTCTTCATTTCTGATTCTGCCGTGCGGCCTGTTCATCTGAAGCTGAGGTAATGCTACATTGCCCATTAGGCAGCCATAACTCAGGGCAATATTGTCACATACTCTATGTGAACTAAAATCTCCCATGGCAAAAGCTTTTTTTGAATTATACCCAAACAAGTATTGCTTTACGAAGGAGCATTTGTTTGGTATTGGAACTCTGAGCCATGGTAGACTAATGCATTTTTCTTTTTTAGCTCGCTTTTTGCAAAAGATCATTTGGTTTTGCTAAACAATTAATAGAGGTGAATGACAGAATCTAAATTAATATTACGCATGTTAAAATCAAAGTGCTGTTCAAAAAAGTAGAAAACTCTGGATGTAGGGTTGCATCGCCTAATCATTCCCTGACGTTCTGTACATACATAATAAAGCACGCCGTGTACTGTACATTTACACACCGGAACACATAGCCAACTTAGAGTATGTTTGTTTTGTCTTGATGCATACTGTGGTTACAGATCTGTAGAGGGCGCTGTGAAGTGTGAAGTGGTATTAAGGCCAAAGGTGAATAAGTTAAGCACCAAAAACTTTTTCCGCAATTGTCACGATTTCAGGAGGTGCAGTGCATAAAAGCCATGTGCAGAGCCAGGTTAATCCATTCAAAACAGGTTTATTTATAAAACACAAAACAATCTGAGAACGGCAAAAAACATTAACTTGATGAAATAATAGTGTGCAAATACAGTGACTTCTAAAATACATAAAACAAAAGCAGCATGTCTTCAAATACAAACCTCACCTCAATATAACTCGTGAACTTGGAAACAATAACCAACAAATGTGAAAACCAAATACAGTGACTTTTAAACACACAAAATCACCAGATCCTTAACACATGTGACACTCCAATTAAACCCCAATGTAAACCAGCTGTGATTGAAGCTACTAACCAACACCCTCCTAGCCCACTAGGAACCGTGACAGCAATTCACCTTTGGCTAAGCCCCGCCCTCCTTAGTTACTGTTGCTACGTCCGACAACTTCATCTGGGCTCTGGTTTGGTATCAACATGGCTTATGCTGTGACAGCTCTTCCTGCTGAAATTTATCAAACTTTTATATAGCAGCAAATAAAGTGTCCAATAGAAGTAGGCAAAAGGGGCTGCAATATGCATTCGAAGGCTATATTCAAGACATACAGGTGAAATGTAAGGAACAACAAGGCATCCAAAGGCAAAAGCATACCGGTCACAGTCAAAAAAATGAATCACTGCATATCCTACTAATCGAGACGGAGGCTGGGACTAACAATATCAAGGAGCAACACTGTTCATGCAAAGCTGGGTAGGTCTCTATTCACTTCTATAATCGTTATTACACAGCAAACGGACTACGCGAGTATAACGTTGTATTTATTAGCAGCGTGTGCTAGCATATCAACAACCGGTATGCTAGGTAACGTTAACGTTAGCTGACAAGGTGATGTTTTGGTTAGCTCCAGGGTTTAAGTGTGTTGGCGCTAGTCTGATGGAGCTAACCTGTAAGTAAGATTTGAGTAAGTCTGACTTTGAAGTAACAGTGATGTTGGTTTTTCTGTCTTAATCTCTGTACCATCAATAATTGCAAAGGTTGTTGGGAACGTGCTCTGTAGTTGTCTGGCATGTTTCCTGTTATGCATGTTTTCTGTAATCCAAAGACGACACTTGTCAGGATTTGACTTCGGTTTTGGGGAGGGTAAAACAACGGACACCCCCCTCCAACCTCTCTGGGAAACGCGTATCTGTGTTACAAATGCCCCAGGCACAACGTTTAACTATATTTTTGATAAAACTACGAAGGTAATAGCCTGCCGAGACCGAAAATATGAGACGCCCGTGTGAAAGTCAATAGAGCGCTTTGAAAAAATGTCGGACCTCTCGCGGAGCTCGTTCTTGGCTGCGCTGTGATTGGTCAATCTACATTCTAGGGTTTGGCTTAGCCAAAGGCGAATTGTTCATTTGGTACAAGTTAAGCTATTATTGGGCCATTGGCAACTTAAGCACTTTCTAGTTTATATGCTACACGGATGCAGAATCGTAAAACTGTGGTCATATGACATGCATTGTTTTGAATATAATGTGATTGTAATTACATGAAGGCTATTTGCAAGCGGTTATGTTAGAACTAAATGCCAATATGCTCTTTGGAGTAATGTTCATATTCAGTTGTCAGAAAAAAAGAAGCTACATTTTGTAGTTCTGCTAGACTTTGCGACAGTTGTTGAGCCATTGCGACCGATACTTTGGTGTTCTTTTGATTTTAAATTCATATGAACTGATGAAGCCGAATGCTTCATAACTGTGATAGCTGAGGATCCCGTTTTAACATTTGATCTTAAACTACCCATGTCAGCATACAGATGCCTCTGATTGTGTACTAGTGAGTGTTTCAACCTAAATGCAACCAGGTTACACTGAGCAAATGAACCCATTCACTTTGCAGAGATTTTCACCTGCTGAAATAAATTATTTTGCTTGCGCGTGGGCTATAGAAAATTGGAAAACATATCTATCAAGGGGCCACGTTGTGCCGACCGTCTAGCACTGATTTCCTGAACCCAAGGTTTAGTGGATGTGCTAACTTCTGTGTATTTCCAAATTACTATTATGTCTCCCACAGTCCTTGGAAACTGAATATATACTTGTGTATTGCCAAATGTTCACTATTATGTCTCCCACAGTCCTTGGAAACTGAATATATACTTGTGTATTGCCAAATGGTCACTATTATGTCTTCCACAGCCCTTGGAAACTGAATATATACTTGCGTATTGCCAAATGGTCACTATTATGTCTTCCACAGCCCTTGGCAACTGAATATAGACTTGCGTATTGCCAAATGGTCACTATTATGTCTTCCACAGCCCTTGGCAACTGAATATATACTTGCGTATTGCCAAATGGTCACTATTATGTCTTCCACAGTCCTTGGAAACTGAATATATACTTGCGTATTGCGTGTCCAGAATCCTGCCACCCACAACCAAAGTTTTGAAGGAGAATCCTGAAATGAGTGTTCAGGGATTAATATACGATATGAGTGTTCAGGGATAAATATACGATATGAGTGTTCAGGGATTAATATACGATATGAGTGTTCAGAGATTAATATACGATATGAGTGTTCAGGGATTAATATACGATATGAGTGTTCAGAGATTAATATACGATATGAGTGTTCAGAGATTAATATACGATAGGAGTGTTCAGGGATTCATATACAATATGAGTGTTTACATTTAGGGATTCGTATACGATATGAATGTTCAGGGATTAATATACGATATGAGTGTTCAGGGATTAATATACGATATGAGTGTTCAGGGATTAATATACGATATGAGTGTTCAGAGATTAATATACGATATGAGTGTTCAGGGATTAATATATACGATATGAGTGTTCAGGGATTCATATACGATATGAGTGTTTAGGGATTCATATACGATATGAATGTTCAGGGATTAATATAGGGCCAACAGTGTCTCTGTCTGTCAAACTGCTGGCCACAAATGGACAAATATGTACCGACTTTGCTTACTTCACGTGTGACATGTTAGCTTTATGATAAAACTGCATCGGCTCTACTAACAGCGGTGGAACTAAAGGGCCTTGGGAAAAGGTAGACATCGATTTTGTGGGACAGTTTGTGTGTGCGACATGCGACTGTCGTTACGCAGACCCTGTCACTGGCTACCCAAAGGAAAAATTAATACAGCACCTCCGCGCCAGCCTGTATCACTCTCTGAAGGCACTGTATGGTTCTGTGGAACGATGGCTGATTGCTGAACATAGTGAATATATAAACTGTGAAGGTCAACCGTGACTATGTTTCTGCGAAGCTACAATGCCTCTCCACACACAACCACTGGAACTACTTTATCCGATCTCATGGGTAAACAACGAATTCATTCAACGCTAAATGTGCAGCCTGCACACGGACAAACAAAACCACGGTGACAGGTGAAGGAGACTGTAAAGAAAGAAAGTGCTGAAATGCAAAAAAAGATATAGATAAAGGAGAGAATATACCAAATTCCAAGTGAATGATTTTGCATGCGTCCAAAAACCGCAGCATGTAAAGGCTTATCTGAATACCTTCTTAAGGTTGAAGGTGGGATGGATGCATTTCACCTGACCAGTTACCCAAGTTCTGTGGTTAGTACTGACAATAAGAGTGGAAGCCAGAAGAAAGTTAAATAAGTCAATGGGTTTTCAGTCTAATGTTGTGGGCGAGAGACAATGAAAGAGATGTAAACTGTCTGTTTATATCTGCTGTTAAACAACTGTTGGGCTGATTAAAGTAGCAATGAAACTGGCCTTCTTTAGCCTAGTTGAGTATCTGGGGCATCAGCGTTTGTAGGTTCGATTGCAGGCTCAAAGATATGGAAGCCCATATGAAACTATATCCAAATAATAATGCATGTACACAAATGCGTTTTAATTTTCAACATATGTAAGTGTTATATGAGACAATATTCTAATTGCAATAATCCAAATTGCATTTCCATTTTGACATCTCATATGGGCGTTCTATGACAATGTTTAAATGAAAATGGAATAACGGTTTGGACGTACACCACTTTACAGTGGACAATATTCAAATGTTAATGCAAATGCGAAATTATAAATGCATTATAAACAATGTAGCCTGATAGCATTATTTAAATCTCAATTAAAGTGAAAAAATGCACTTCCTAACTATTTGAAACTGGAAATGAAAGACTCAAATGTGCTTTGCAGTGGACAATATTCAAATACAATACGCTAAAAGGGGCACCCGGTCAAATGCATTTTCATTTTTGAGTCACCACGGTCTTTTAGGGACAATATTCAAACATGAATATTCAAACCATCAGACCACTCATCAAGGTAGAGTCTTCAGTTGGCCCAGGTTGTCAGAGAACAAGGAAGTTACGTCCTAACTGAAGACCCACATTCCTGAGAGGTCTCATGGTTTGCATTTGAATATTGTCCACTGCAAAGCAGTGCACGTCTTTAAAAATGAAATGTCAAACCATTATTTCATTTTAATAGTGTCATAGAACGCCCAGATGTCAAAAGGGAAATGCAATTTGAATTATTGCATTTTAATTTGAATATTGTCTCATATAACACTTACATATATTGAAAATTAATATACATTTGTGAAAACGCATTATCATTTGAATATAGTCCCTTATGGGCTTCCATCCAAAATGGCCTGAAATCAATAACTTTCTTCTGAAATTTGTCACACTTTTCTTCCTCCATGTGAGTAATTGTCAAGACACAGCAGATCTCATACAAAGATGTGCACACCTTCCTTCACAGAACAGCGCAAACTGATTGTACATTTGTCCATTTCATCCAGTTGTTTTCATGAAGCAAATCATGGTCCTGTAAAATGTTCAATTATGTACTCTATCATTCAATCCATCCTAGGATCCTATATTCCGATTAGTACAATAAATGACGCGCTTAAGATACCACATGGCGTCTTTAACAGAAAGGAGAGTGTTGAATATGAGGCATGTCAGAGCCAAGTCCACGGTGAAAGCAGAACGAGACAGTGTTGCGAGACAGTGTTGGACACAGCTTATTATCCTCTCCAGGGTTCACTTAGAGAGGCCCCTGGACTTCTGCAATAGTGACCTTCATAAGGCCCCGTCTCCCTGCTGGGAACACGCATAACAGACACATCCACTCCACAGCCGGCGCTCATTGGGTCATGATGGTGCTAAGCAGGCCCATTAAGGCGTGCTCATCTAGGCTGCGAGCGCGTGTACAAAGCATAGGGATGGACCACAGCCAGGAACATAAAGGCTTGTGCTTTTTGCTGTGACACGTTGGGTCTTATCCATGTGCCTATAGATTAGTGAATAGCAGTCTACGTACATGTGTTTGTTGGTGTAACTATTATTATTATTAGTATGAAACAATTTCTACCCAATATTATTATTTTTATTTCATAAATTAAGTCCTATATTGGGTTTTCACAGCGCCAAGTCATCGCTTTATACTTTCCTCAGAATGTGTGACGATGCTAGCAGTTAGAAATCCATCTTCAGGCATGCTGTGGTCAGTTTGATGATCATTATGTGGCTTGGAAAAAAACACGGGAATAAGGTGAATCAATGACCGATTCTGCTACCACGCTTGATTCATGGATAGTGCTGTGATAAATGACCAGCTTATTGAGTCTGAAGACATCACCCACCTCAAAAAATAGCTTTTTTCCCGAGGAATATTAGTTATTTCAATGCCATAACAGTGCCCCAATGGCTTACTAGTAAAGCATAGTTGTGGCGTTCAATGGCATTTTAATTGTGTTTCACAGCACTTAATTGATTCTATGAAGGCCCTAAGCAGCTTCATAGTGTAAGTCTCCCATACAGGTCTAATTATCAAAATCCCAACAGCATTTCCAGTATTTTGGTGTTTATTATATTCTGAATAATCTCAGAAATGGGCTTGTGTGTGTGTGTGTGTCTCTCAAACTGCCGTTGTTTTGTGTCAACTCTGTCCGTTAGAACACGAGCATGTATAATAGCAGACGGAGGATCTGTCTTTGATTCTGAGAGACGGGGGCAAGCTGCACCTAAGTGTAGTGAAGCAGAGAAATAATGGCACCCTGCTCTGCCTGCGCAAAAGCAAAAGGCGAACGAAGGCGGCTTCACATTAAAAGTGCCTCTCTAGGTAGCTGACATGACGCGTCTAGTCAGACGTAAATAATGACAGACGGAAACTATCATGAGGTCTGTGAAGCATCCACGCGCCGCCATCGTTTTGTGTGTAACCTTGCATTGCCAGCAGCTCACAGCCCCACGCCCGGCCCTGGAGCTCATTTAAAAAGCAGAGACTAATGATGCTGCCAGGCCTAACACCAGTCTGCTGGATTTGCATGAGTTTAGATCATTTCCAGACATTCAGGTCACTGCCATCGCTGCTTCCTGATGGCTGACTTCTGCATCCGCTTCAATGCTAGCCATTTTTTTTTGCCCTTTTTCGTTGCCGTTCGTGAAAAAGGCTGAATTTGGGCGTTCCTTTTGTGTGCTTTGTGTGGAGCCACGATTGATGACAGCGTTATTGATCCATCTTTTAATGTGAATTTATCACTTTTGAACGAGGTGAAATTAAGATACTAGAGAAAAAAGCGATGTCGATTCATTTAACAATGTGGTGTTTGGATGGTTGGTGATTAAATTGGCTCCAATTCATGACAGGAGGTACCATTTTAAATCAAATGTGTCTGTGTGGAGTGGGGAATTATTGAGAATGATGGCTTTCTTTTGTTCGCGCTGTGTTAATTCAGATGTTCAGTAGGATAGAACAGCATTCACATTGTGTTGTCAGCTGATCTGATTATAATAAACTCCATAAGATAATTACATTTGGACACCGTTAGTGTAGTAACGTTCTGTACTATCTCTACCTCACTGATGATTATAAAAAATATCTAGAATTAAAATGATCAATGCTCCACCCATGTCGGTCTTGAATTCAAAGTGAATACCTGTGTAAACAAGTAAATGCCTATGTAAAAGAGTGAATACCTGTGTAAACAAGTAAATGCCTATGTAAAAGAGTGAATACCTGTGTAAACAAGTAAATGCCTATGTAAGAGAGGGAATACCTGTGTAAACAAGTAAATGCATGTAAAAGAGTGAATACCTGTGTAAAAGAGTGAATACCTAAGTAAACACGTAAATATCTATGTAAAAGAGTGAATACCTGTGTAAACAAGTAAATGCCTATGTGAAAGGGTGAATACCTGTGTAAACAAGTAAATGCATGTAAAAGAGTGAATACCTGTGTAAAAGAGTGAATACCTGAGTAAACAAGTAAATGCCTTTGTAAGAGAGGGAATACCTGTGTAAACAAGTAAATGCATGTAAAAGAATGAATACCTGTGTAAAAGAGTGAATACCTGAGTAAACACGTAAATATCTATGTAAAAGAGTGAATACCTGTGTAAACAAGTGAATGCCTATGTGAAAGGGTGAATACCTGTGTAAAAGAGTGAATACCTGAGTAAACAAGTAAATATCTATGTAAAAGAGTGACTATCTGGGTTAAAGAGGAAATACCTGTATCAAAGAGGGAATACCTGTATCAAAGAGGGAATACCTGTATCAAAGAGGGAATACCTGTATCAAACAGGGAATACCTGTATCAAAGAGGGAATACCTGTATCAAAGAGGGAATACCTGTATCCGTGTATACCTTCAATGGCTCCTCTTGTCGCTCGTAGTTTTGTGACAGAAACCAATAACATTGTGTAAACCAGGACCACTTCTAACACATTGTTACATTTCCTTATAGGGTGTAAATTCTCGTTCAGCTCTGAGCATTAAAAAAGTTTAAATTGACATGCTAATGTATTTGCATAATGCAAGAATGAGTCCCGCTCAACAACCATATTAATCGAGAAGTGAAAAAGCCCTGGTAAAAGCAACCAGCAAACTGTAATTGGCATCTTGTGGTTTGCCTTCCTGAGGAGAAAGAAGATTTTACACGCATTTATAATAAATAGCATATTTAAGCACCCAGGAAATCACTGCAAGACATCCATCCTACAACGTTTAATTTATTCTAGTGTGTTTAATTAAAGCCAGGAAACCGCCTGCAATTTGTGTCTGATACAGTGTCTTATGTCTGAGACTGGTTATTAGATATTAAATTGATGCATAATTCAGGCAATTAAGAAAGTAATCACACAAAGTAATGTAATGGAAGTTAATTATTACTGCATAAGCAAACAGTTCATCAATGCTAGTTAACGCTGTGACTGCATCTCTCTCTCTCTCTCTCCAAGTGTTAGCTGATTAAACATAATACAGGCTGATTAGTGGGGAAAGGGAGCCTGGCCTTCTCTCTTCTTCTGTGTCTGAGCGACAGGGTTCACTGTGATGTCGTTGCACCAACAGGTGGCGCTACTTTTAAAAGCAACACGCAATGATACAAAGGTTACTCTGCTGCGACCCACTTCAGTCAGCACAGATCAGGTCTATTTATTTCTCTCTATATATCCATCTTTCCGTCTGTATAAATGAAATAATATATTTATATATAATATGTATTTATCTATCTCTATTTTTATCTATATGTATATTTGTGTATTTTTATTTTTGCATTTACGTATACACTAATAAGCCAAAACATTATGACCGAATGACGTTTATCATGTCCTAACAAGGGCACATGTCAAGGTCTGGGTAGATGAGATGGTAAGTTCTCGTAGTCAATGTGTTGGATGCAGGAGAAATGGACAGGAATAAAGACAAAAGGGACTTTGACAAGGGTCAAATTGTTACGGCCAGACAACTGGATCACAGCACCTCTGAAACTGCAAGGCTTGTGGGGTGCTGCCGGGTTAGCAGTGGTGAGTACCTACCGACAGTGGTGAGTACCTACCGACAGTGATGAGTACCTACCGACAGTGATGAGTACCTACCGACAGTGATGAGTACCTGCTGACAGTGGTGAGTACCTACCGACAGTGGTGAGTACCTTCCGACAGTGGTGAGTACCTACCGACAGTGGTGAGTACCTACCGACAGTGGTGAGTACCTACCGACAGTGGTGAGTACATGCCGGCAGTGGTGAGTACCTGCCGACAGTGGTGAGTACCTACCGACAGTGATAAGTACCTGCTGACAGTGGTGAGTACCTACCAACAGTGGTGAGTACCTACCGACAGTGGTGAGTACCTAACTACAGTGGTGAGTACCTACCGGCAGTGGTGAGTACCTACAGACAGTGGTGAGTACCTACAGACAGTGGTGAGTACCTACCGACAGTGGTGAGTACATACCGACAGTGGTGAGTACCTGCCGACAGTGGTGAGTACCTATCGACAGTGGTCAGTACCTACCGACAGTGGTGAGTACCTACAGACAGTGGTCAGTACCTACCGTGCAGAGAAGAGGAACAAACCACAAAGCGGCGACAGGATGTTGGGTACCCGAAGTTCATCGATGCATGAGAACAACATTGGCTAACCTGTCTTGTCCAACTGACAGAAGGTACACCGTGGCACAAGTCATGGAACATGTTAATGATGGTTATGGGAGAAATGTGTCACAACACACAGTACATTGCACCCAGATGCGGATGGAGTTGGGAGCCACAGACCAGTTAGAGTGCCCAACTGAAGGCATACCTTCACAGGTCCTCAACATGTCCTCAACTGGCAGCTACATTAAATAGTACCCACAGAACCCCAGTCTCAATGTCAACAGCGAAGTGGCGACTCCTGGATGCTGGCTTTCACAGCAGAGTTGCAAAGAAAAAGCCAAATCTTAGAATGGATAAAAAAAGAAAACAAGAAGATGTTCTGAAGAACAAAGACACTGGATGAAGAAAAATTTTGATTTTTTTTTATGGACAAACAAATTTAAGTTTAGATCACAAAAAATAACATTTGTGAGATGCAGACCATATGAAAACATGCCAGTGGAATGCTTGACAGTCAAGCATGGTGGAGGCACTGTCATGGTCTGGGACTGCTTTGATGGTGGTAAATTGCGAGAGTTATACAGGGTAAATGTGATTTTGAAGAAGGATGGCTATCAAAACTTTTTGCAACGCCATGCCATATCCTTTGGAGACAATTTATTCCTACAACAGGACAATGACCTAAAGCAGCGCTCCAAACTATTTAAGAATTATGTAGGGAAGAAGCAGTCAGCTGGTATTCTGTCTATAATGGTTTGGCCAGCACAGTCACCGGATCTCAACCCTATTAAGCTATTCTAGGAGCAGCGTTATCATATGGTGTGTAAAAGCTTTCCATCAAGCCAATCCAACTTGTGAGAGGAGCTTCAG
The DNA here is from genome assembly GCA_029465975.1 of Dallia pectoralis. Classification (NCBI taxonomy): domain Eukaryota; kingdom Metazoa; phylum Chordata; class Actinopteri; order Esociformes; family Umbridae; genus Dallia; species Dallia pectoralis. Next base: position 13,485,485 of record CM055731.1, read on the forward strand.
GAAGCATGGGGTGAAATCTCTTCAGATCTCCTCAACAATTTGATAACTAAAATGCCAAAGGTCTGCAAAGCTGTATTTGCTGCAAATTGAGAATTCAAAGGTCCAATTACTTATTATGAAATTATTATGTCAATAAGAAATCATTGTCGTCCATCACTATATTTCCCATTCAAACACATTTTATGTATGTTATCATGTCTGTCTGTCTGTCTGTCTATCTGTCTATCTGTACATCCGTCCGTCCGTCTGTCTATCTACGTTATCACATTCACTCTGTACCCTTTGATGGTGGCGGTGAGGATTTGAGAGCTTCCTGAGCAAAGCACCAGTGATAACTTTAGGCTTGTCTTGCCCGTGTCAACATAATCTCAACGATTTGGCGCCCAGACTCTACCTTTTGAAGCAGCCCAATAAACCAGGACCTTCCAGCCTTCGGTTGTTTTTCTGAGTAAACATGCATGTCACAGATGACCTTTCCCGGGGTCAGGCCGCTTTTATATTGGCTGACATGTCTCCAACTTAACAGAACCATTTAGAGGAGATCCCCTGGGCCCCTGTGTTTATTAAGCCACAATGAGTTGCATCTGTCTGCTGGAATCGTAGGGACCAATCAGCAGAGGTCACATACGCACTAACACAGAGATATATAGACATATAATAGACATACATGGACACGCCCACACACGCCCAAATGCATGCACACACACACACACCCCCACACAAGCCCAAATGCATGCAGGTACACACACACGCCCAAATGCACGCACACACACACACACACACACACACACACACACACACACAGACATACGCCCAAATACACCCAAATTAATTCATGCACACACACACACAGACACACAGACAGACACACAGACAGACACACAGACAGACACACAGACAGACACACACAGACACACACAGACACACACACACACACACACACACCACACACACACTTAGACACTGAACAGATGCTTGTAACAAATCTTTTACCTTAACTGTCCTCAAATGATTATCCCTTTCTTCAATAGTACCCCTTGCTGGGTTTAGGTTTTCAGTGTTGCTGCAGTATTATATGGTGTGATAGTCCTTTGTGTTGTTTTTCTCAGCTGTTGGCTGAGAGCTGTATTGATTTATCTTTGTTCATTCATTGTACAACACCCCATAATGCTGGTCATTTTCGTAGACTGATTCTAACCCCCTGTCTGGTAATCAGGGATAATTGTCAATTATCACAAGGAACAATCAGATCAATTACTACAAAATCAATGCTGCCACTTGACTGTAGTGCTTAGTTACCCTGCAAAACCAAGATCCTGGACTGTTCAAGCTGCAGAATACAGGAATGCAACTACCAAACACGAACATTTCCCATTTTTAGGCAATTTTCTTGTTGAACTTTCTTGTTTGAATAATAGATAGAAGTCATTTTTACGGTGGCCCACGGGTGCACAACACAACAACATTAGCAAAGCAAATCAAAGTTCAAAAGCACAACGACATTAACAAACGCACAACGACATTAACAAAAACAGAAATACATTAACCAAAAACATAACTACATTAACAAAACCACATCGACATTAATAAAAGCACAACGACATTAACAAAAACGACATTAACAAAAACACAACGACATTAACAAAAACGACATTAACAAAAGCACAACGACATTAACAAAAACGACATTAACAAAAATGACATTAACAAAAACACAACGACATTAACAAAAACGACATTAACAAAAGCACATCGACATTAACAAAAGCACAACGACATTAACAAAAACGACATTAACAAAAACGACATTAACAAACCGGAAGTGCTCCAGACCACTAGGGGGAGTGGAAAGTGGAATTGGTTTGCTCTCCACCAAAATAATAACTTGTTGTTGCTAACAGGTCAATTTGAAATCCTCTTTAAAAGCAACGCACATTTTATTCATCAATGTAAGTTGGTTTTAATATATTTAATTATAATTTTACGTAAAATTACTGTCTTCTTCATCTTCTTCTTTGTGTTTAATGCAACCGTCTTATTCAATCATAAATAAAACCTCATTTAAGACTCCCCCTAGTGGTCTGGAGCACTTCCGGTTTGTTAATGTCGTTTTTGTTAATGTCGTTGTGCTTTTGTTAATGTCGTTGTGCTTTTTGGTTAATGTCGTTGTGCTTTTGTTAATGTCGATGTGCTTTTGTTAATGTCGTTGTTTTTTTAACTTTGATTTGCTTTGCTAATGTTGTTGTGTTGTGCACCCGTGGGCCACCGTACATTTTACATCACTGACTGAAATATTTTGCAAATAGCAAGAAAATTAAGTTTTTGTCGTTGTTCTATAATATCTGAAGGAAAAAAACCAACCACTGTTATCCACTAAACTGATATTAGATTTAAAACCTCCTCTTTTCTGAGCCAGATACAAGACGCCTCAATATGCCATGCTGTTGAAATGACTTTTGGGATTAAAGTTAATGTATTGGCGACTGGGTGTCCTGATGTCCTTATTTTCCTTATCGTACCAAGATTTCTCTTTCACCTCATAAAGGAGATGCCATCCCCTGAATGGTTTCCAGTGTGTATGGAAACAAATGTCCTGCTGGCGGAGCCCAGCTAGCAGCCTGATATATTATCGGCTCCTCAATGTATTTATTTACACTGAACTTCTCAGCAAATTGTGTTGTCATCTTAATGGGAGAAGATTAATCTGTTGCCATATAGGTTTAGGTGAGTGAAAGAGATGGACTTTGCAGAAGCTTTGTTTACTAGCCAATAAAACAAGTTAACTCTTCGATGTCCGGGCTCTGTACTAGTTCTCTCGTACTGTAGTGTAAGGATTTTACTGATTCCTCATAATTTAAACCATGTTAAAATGTAAATTATGATAAACTGGTCTTAGTCTATTTCAATAATCTCTCAAGTGTGCAACATTGGTGAACAGTCCATTACTTATCTTAAATGGTAGTAGTCTATAGGCAATTTACGAAATTCAACAATTTCACCATGTGAACAGTCTAAAAACAAGGTCTGACATCAATACATTCCTTGATTTAATTTCCTTGACGATGTTTCCAAATGCTAACGTAGTTTTGATCTATCCCTTTTATTTGAATTCTGGAATCAGATGTTAATATTAACTTAACATATCTACCACAGAACCCGTGGGGCACGCCGTGCAACATGACACAGACGCACCGAGCAAGGTTGAAAATGTTATTTCTAAATGCTTGATACGTAATTCTTTATTTATTTGTCTTGCATCTCAAATCAAATGCTAACACTGTTTGCCAGCTCCGTGAAGGTCACTTCTATTTCTGCCAATGTACTGAATGTAACTTTAACAGTAATCACCCTCTGTGATTGTAATCGAAATTGTCATTTACCCTACGTCCACTGTCTAGCCTGCTCATATTTCATCCCTCCCTGAAAGAGCCACACATTGAATATAATCACTCACACCTACAGCACCAGACCAGGAGAAAACAGAGTGTGCACTTTGTGCACAGCTATTTATATCAATAAGTCTCGTGCTGAGAGGCACAAAATGAGCGTTTAAGCTGCAGGGCCCAGAGAGCTCAGTAGCAGGTGGGCAGACTGCTTGGGACTGGGCGGAGGAGGTGCCCGCTTCTATACAGGTGTTGCCCATCTCTCTGGGCCTCTGTGGCTCTAAGAGGGACGGTTTGGGGAGGGCAGGGTTAGTGGGAGTGGGACAGCTGGAGGCGCAGGCGTTGCAGAGACAGAGAGAGAGCCTCTCCTCTCCGCCGAGGCCTCCGCAGGTCAGTGACTCGCCCCCACAGGGACCGCCGAGCGAAACGCCATCAATTCACAAACAAAGGAGCCACTTCACCCGCCACAAAGGAAACATATGTGATAGAGCTGGCTCCCAACGCACTGCTCACTTTAACATGTCAGCCTCCCCTAATTAGCTTTGTTAACTCCCTCTGCTGTCTGCCCAACTGAGGCCCGTGGAAGTCACGTGGGTGTTTGTTTATAACAGCAGTTCAATGGGCTGGGCATGTCTTTTTATCGAGATTATGCTGAACTTTGTGTCTTACTATATTACTACAACACCTATCAAACACCTTTATATATTCTATATTCACTTTAATATATCTATATATAGCCTATATATGTTAGCTATTGCCTTGTATCGATGTATCGGTTGTTGTGTGGTGCATTCAAGCAAAACCTTTAACTCTCTTTAAATTTTCACAAAGAGCCTCACTGTGTGTGTGTGTGTGTGTATGTATGTAAGTAAGAAAGAGAATCTTGTGTGTGTGTGTTTGTGTGTATGTGTTTAACTATAACAGGCTTCCCCTCCATCTTTATCCGGGCGTCTTTGCAGCCATTACTGGCTGGCCTTCAGACTGTGGTCCTCCAAGCGTTACACGTTGCTGTCCACACTGGGGCCCATGTGACCCCTGCTGCTTTCTCACTGGCAGTGCAATTTAACCAGGTTGATGACATGCAGCATGACACCCCTCTGGGAGGAGGCCCCGCTCCACTCCTCATCGGGGTGCCGGGGGGCTCGAGGAGGTGCGTGAACCGCGGGGCTCCAGCTCACCTCTCCCGAACGCATCTCAAATTGGGCAATTTTCACTGTTTGTTCCGTCGTTTCGGCGGGAATTGCTTTTTTCGGGAAGACTGAGAGAGACGCTGAGGTTTGATGTCTTGACGCGTAATAGCGCTTATCCAGTTATTGCACCGCAGGTAAAGAGGATATCACGTTAACCGTATGGGATGCCCCAAAAGCACTGTGTTGTGAATGTAATTAAAGTAGCTCCCACGCCCCTTAAGGGCGTCGCTCACTAGACATCTAAGTTCCACTCGCTAAATCTGACAATTGAAACACTCAGACCTTTTCTACTACTGGATATTCCACTAAGTTTAGCTTCAGACGGCAACATGAGCTTTGTTTACGTCATGAACAATGTCACTTTAACGTCTTCTCCCAGAACATAGTAAACGCTGAAGCAAGTGAAACCAATTTTCATGTGTTCTGAAAAGCCACGTAAGACTGCAACTCACACCCACACCCCCTCTGGCCCGATCTGCCAAACACTGGTCCAGCTTCAGTAGCGCCCGGCTCAGAGCTGTGTGACTGCTGCCGACTAAGTGTCATGATCCCTGGATCTGTGCTCCCTCTCTGACAGAAGGGTTTGAAATTCCTGGGTTAAAAGTTGCCTGATGATATCTCTGAAGGCTTATGTGATGATGGCCTATGACAGGTACCGCTTTCCAGTGACTAGCCGAATGAGGAGGATTTGGTCTTTTTATTTCTACTGTGCAGCAACTCAAAAATCACTTGAATGAAATATCAAGACAAATACAACATTTGTTAAAGATTTGTTTGCTTATTGAAAAGTGACACTGATAAGCCATCATTTACATGTTGAATGTCCGTGTTCTGCTGACAAACAGACTAGCTGATAATTATACTGGTCTTCCCTTCGCTTTACGCAATGTCCTTCGTTTTATTGCAGGTGTTTCAATATTTAAAAGGTTTATTGTTTACACTAGTCCACAGTTTTCCCTTTGATGTAGGGAAATTACGCTTTTAACCCGTAATGGTCCCATACATTTCTTTTAGTTGAAAAGTTATTCATGTTTATTTTGGATCATTTCAGAGTGTACTGATTCGAATCTACTGGCTATTACACAACTAATATTTTTAATTAGCAGGTCATAGTGTTTTACACATCAGACTTTAAGAGGATGATACGTCCACATATTGTTCTGTTCCTATTGTCTGACTCTTTGTTGTTGTTCAAATGCATTTTACGTCTAGCAGTCTAAACTGATATGCCTATTGTTGTGCTAATAGCAAGTATATAGTGGCATAATTCAGGCAAATCTGTAATGCAATTTTAGTAAAGCAAAATAGCTCAGGTACACTATGAATTCACTTTTCAGATATAAAAACGTGTGGGTATGAGATGAATAATGTACATCCAACCGGTTGATACAATAATAACAATTGAATTATTGCACTATTCTATGAATTACATCCTTGTTTACGCAATTGCATTATTACAATATTTATTGATTCCCAGGCTCGGCTACACAATATAATTATTGTTTCATAAACAGTTCTCTGGCTTCGTTACTGCATGAAGACAACAACGTTCATCCGTTTCGGAACCTAAGTGGGAATTTAAAAACACATCAACGTTCTGGTTTAATCAGTAGACAGACTATACAAGTGCTCTAACTGATCAAGACAAATGACACGTTTGATCTCCAAAAGGATGTATTAATCCTACATGTTTCTGTTACGTATGTAAATCATTTACAGTATATGCAATTTTCCAAACACAGTGGGAGTAAGGGAGGGGAACCTTATCAACCTAATAAACAGAGCTACACTCCATAAATACTGAAACAGTCAGTGTCTTGGTCAAATGACCTGCACAGGGCATGTTTATCATCTGCACATGAATCCTGTATTTAAAGAAATAGAATAAATATCTAAGCAATGTGAAATAGGCAAAGTAAGTTTACAGATAGTAAACTATGTAGGTTCTAGTGTCCCACCAGCCGTGTAACAGATTAAATAATTAAAACCCAAGTCCAGGCAAGCTAGAGATTCATATACATTTGACATTTACACTCTAATCAATTGATTTTCATATGTAATTTTTTTTTAACTAGCCCATGGGAAACAAACCCACCTCCTTGGCATTGCCTAAACCATGCCCTACCTAACCACACGGGACACAATATAGCTCGAGAAGTTAACCTAGTAAAACACCACACTTTACATACCCATTTAAACCTGTAAAAATGGTTAACTCTGTCCCAAGTAAAGCAGGAAAGCTAACTAGTTAGCCTGTCAAAGTATTTTTCCAAGTTATTAAGGGGAGATTGTTGCTCTTGTCAATTTGTCCTCTTAATGTGATTACCAATTGACATACAACAAGACATTCAACAATGCAACTTACACCATTAGCTTCTTTACCAACTCAGCATTGGGTTAAGAAGGCAGCTTATCATCATATAATTTTACCAGTTAAATACACTTATTAAATAAGGGTTAAACTATTAAAAGTCACATTCTTACAATGGTTAACCAAAACATAATGTTTGTTACAGTTCTCTCATGAAATAATGAGAAATATTTTGTACTGGGTACATGAAACCCGTGTTCTGTTTGTGTTGAGATTGATGTAGATAAAATGTTCTCCTAATGATACGGGATATGTTTTTAATGTAAAACATTAATATTGTATTTTCTGAGAACCATGTTAACGTGTTCTGGTTAAGTTGACATTAAGCTAACACTGAACTGTCTCTTAATGACTTAACGAAGGGCTGCAAGGTCATTTAACTTGTGTCTTTATGAGAAAGATATTTTCCTGGCAAATGTGTATCAAAATATGGCATTATTTCTCTGATAGGTGAAGCACACTGAACCATGCCTCAGTGACTCAATATATTCTACACACTCACTCCTAGCCATGACAGCAGACTCTTTTTGTTCTTTTTCCCTCTCTTTCTTTAGCGCTTAGAATAAAAATCACAAGGACAGTCGTGGTGGAATACCAAGGCAACAGTCTGGAGATGTCTGGCCAAAAGGGATTTGTCCGTCTAGGTACACGGTAGAAAACAGTGTGCCCGGCTATTTGCATTTCCGAATTGCTTAGCTGCCCAAGCATGCTTTATGTGAGCCGCTTGAAGTGTGTCATAGCATCATATGACCGCTGTACTGGAGGCTTCCTGTTGGACTTTACCCAACAAATATGGATTATGTTAAAGTGGTCTGTGGATTGACGAGGATATGCTAATATGTCCCAGATGGGCATCTGAGCGGCAGCCGAGAGGGACATGCAGGCAGTATATGGCAGGAGCAGTCTTTGGCAGGTCCATCATTCCGTCATTAAAGGCCACATTATTACTTACAACCAGGCTTGCATGATAATGGCAGAAATGAATTCAGTCCCTGTGAGGGTAGCCTTTTGTGTCCTTCACCTTTCTGTTGCTTTTCTCTTTTTTTCTTTTTTTCTGGCTTAGTTAAAAAGGTGCTCTCTGCATCAGTTAGGACGTAGGGCTCCGGTAAGGAAGGCACACGTGTTCCTGGGTGGCTCGACTTGTAGAACTTCCTGTGCCAAAGGTTGTGTGTTTGACTCCTGCTGGGGCCACATACAATAGATGCATACATGACCTCTCTTGATAAAAGTATTTTTAAAGGTCACATATTTTTGTATTATATTATAACTTAAATATGTTAACAAAGCTTTTTATATATAAATATAGTTTCATTCACTCACTACCCAGTGAGCAATTGGATGTTGGTTGTCCAATCAATAGCCACTATGTCTGTATAGTTGTATAGATGTTAATGATAATAATGTATTATTCCAAAAAATCCTTTAACAATACAGTATAGCACAGTTTTGTCTAGTGATTTAGAATACCTCCAATGCACTGTGGGCCTGTTGTGCCGTCCGTATTGTTATTGAACTAAGGTCTTATGTTTTCTGCTGTACAAGCAGAGAGATAATGGTGGCTTATCTCTAAGTGTGCATTTGGGAGGGCCTCATGTCCTCTTGATATAGGGAGCTATAAAAAATGCAGGATTATGAAGAAAAAAAATGATGAAGCCATTCCATACCGCACCTCTGCAGCGTGCTAATAGACTGTCTGGTCCGCGCTGCCAGAAATATAACAACTGTTATCTGCTTAGGCTAGATGTGTGATAAAAAACATTTGATAGAAAAAACACAAAGTGCACTGAACACACGGCATTCATCCGCGGATCTATGTCAACTCAACGCCGTGTTGAGCCGTACATTCACACAGAGCAAATTTCTACTGACACCCCTTCTAAACACATCAAGGATTATCATCACCAAAAGGACGGAATTAAAGATGTCAGGATTGGCTTTGAACATCCCTCTGGAGGGTTTCGGGTGGGGGGCGTTCATTATGGCTGACACGCTGTATGTGCTGGGGGCATTGTTAGCACACACAGCCCCTGGCCCAAGGATTTAGGCAGGACCACAGCAGATGTGTACTCCAAACACACACACACACGGCTCCACAAACACAAGCAGCTCCCGTACCCATCCCTGGAATGTGCCCTGGGGCAGTTCAACGGTTCAGCTAGTGTGGAACAGTTCAGATGAGGCACATTAAGTGGCTGGTGATAAATCTGGCATGACAATTGCAAACACCATCGCTTTTGTCTGTAATTAATTCCAGTGGTACCCGAGGCCTCCCAGTGTAGCCGAGGGTGTGGGCTAACAGTGCAAGCCTGACGAGGTACCGGTACTGCCAGCATTACAGCTCACATAAACCTGCAGGGTTGGGTGGAGGTAGGAAGTTTGTGTGCAAATAATGTTTTTTGTAAGAGCATGATGGAACATAAGTGATGATAACTATAGACATATCGTTTTGCAGGGGAAGTAAACCTCTTTGAAATGTGCATAGGCGTAATTCTGTCTTTATTCTGGATTTTTAATGAGAAATTACAAAAAAATTACCTAACAATGTACAAACTAATGCATGAATTTATGTTCATGGTTTGTTGTAATGGACAGTTTCTATGAGTTTGTTTATTAATTCAGTCACTTCCTTATACTGTCGTAGAAGTTGATCAATTATCACCAAGCGTGGAAAATCTTACAGATTGCACCTTTACTGGAATGTAATCTTTATTCCAATGGGCCCCCTATTCAGCTTCTGCACTGGTAATGTTCAGTGTGTGGGGGCATTAATTAAGGGCTTGTACTTCTCAGTAGTTTTATTACTGTTAATGTGCCTAATTAAGGGAAATACAGTTACTTGAGGACATGAACGAATCCCTCTGCCTCCCCATTAATCTTCATTTCACATGTGAGACTACTTGGTGATCTCCTAAAAGATGCTCTACCATGTGCTCTGTCTCTCTCTCTATTTCTGTATCTCCCGGTTCTCTCTCAGCTCTACTCCACACTCCCGGTTCTCTCTCTTGATTTCTGTATCTACCGGTTCTCTCTCTCAGCTCTATTCCACACTCCCAGTTCTCTCTCTCTATCAGCTCTATTACACACTCCCGGTTCTCTCTCTCTCTCAGCTCTATTCCACACTCCCGGTTCTCTCTTTCTCTCAGCTCTATTCCACACTCCCGGTTCTCTCTCTCTCTCAGCTCTATTCCACACTCCCGGTTCTCTCTCTCTCAGCTCTATTCCACACTCCCGGTTCTCTCTCTCTCTCTCAGCTCTATTCCACACTCCCGGTTCTCTCTCTCTCAGCTCTATTCCACACTCCCGGTTCTCTCTCTCTCTCTCTCTCAGCTATATTCTACACTCCCGGTTCTCTCTCTCTCTCAGCTCTATTCCACACTCCCGGTTCTCTCTCTCAGCTATATTCCACACCCCCGGTTCTCTCTCTCTCTCTCTCAGCTCTATTTCACACTCCCGGTTCTCTCTCTCTCTCAGCTCTATTCCACACTCCCGGTTCTCTCTCTCTCTCTATCAGCTCTATTCCACACTCCCGGTTCTCTCTCTCTCAGCTCTATTCCACACTCCCGGTTCTCTCTTTCTCTCAGCTCTATTCCACACCCCCGGTTCTCTCTCTCTCTCAGCTCTATTCCACACCCCCGGTTCTCTCTCTCTCTCTCAGCTCTATTCCACACTCCCGGCTCTCTCTCTCTCAGCTCTATTCCACACTCCCGGTTCTCTCTCTCAGCTATATTCCACACTCCCGGTTCTCTCTCTCTCTCAGCTCTATTTCACACTCCCGGTTCTCTCTATCAGCTCTATTCCACACTCCCGGTTCTCTCTCTCAGCTCTATTCCACACTCCCGGTTCTCTCTCTCTCAGCTATATTCCACACCCCCGGTTCTCTCTCTCTCTCTCTCTCTCTCTCTCTCTCTCTCAGCTCTATCCCACACTCCCGGTTCTCTCTCGGCTCTACTCTCATCCTCACAGTGGCTCCAGCGTCTCCTCGTGAGCATCCAGCAGGGGTGTGCTGAACACACCACCAATCTGTGTCATTACTCTGTCATTGCATCAAATCACATGATTAGCTCCACGGGGCAGTGGTGGAGGCCTGCTCTGTGCAGCTCCAGTCTGCAGTCCCCTGGTAACGGTCCAATGGCACGGTGATGGAGAGTGCACTGTCCCTCGTGCAGGGCCAAGGATGTGCTATCATTCAGCCGGCCAGCAATGGCCTCGGGGTGAATCCTCTACTTCACATGCACTCTCTTCTCTCACGTCGGGGCGCTCTCCCCGCCTCAAGAAAACACACTGTAATCTGGTGCCACTGCCATTTTCCGATTCTCCACGAACGTGGATTCCTTCGAGGGGGACGAACGATGAGCTGACTTTGTTTAGGGTTCCCATTTCTCCTAAAACACAGGGAAACGTATTCCAAATAAACAGTGAGTATGCTTAAGCCGTAAAGCTAGTTAAAATAAAGTGTTGGCAATTAAATGAGAGAAAGAGTACTTAGGAGCATCTAACAGGGCTTGGTGCAATGTGGCAGGCCGGTCGGACAGTTTGTCGATGCAGGTTTTATAATGCAAAGGCTTATAATTATCTCACACTTGCTCATTTCACACTGACATATCGCTTTCCTAAATGTCAGAAGGAGCAGGCAGGAGAGCTGGGGGCGGAGCACCCCCATAACCCCCCCCCCACTCCCCGCCCCCAGCTCCGCAGAGCCTTCTCCCAGCCACGATGATGGCAGTGCTTTAGCCCTGAACGTGCAACCCCCCAACCCCCCACCCGCCGGGGAATAGCGGTTCAGGCATCACCGATCGTTGACCTGGCTATTGTTGTTTGTGATACTTACTGGTAAACTTTTGCAATCAATACAACATCAGCCGGCTGAGCCCCTGGGAATGAAAACCTGAAACAGCACACTTAATCTTGAAGCCGCTCCCTGCTCTCTGCTCTGCCGCTAAACTGGGTAGTTGGCCTACTTGATGCGGCATTATTGCAGCAGAGGTCAGATGTGAGCTGTCTCGCAGGAGAGCGCCTGATGAATGGCTGTTTTTGATAAAGCGCCTCTCCCATCCAACAAGAGACATTTAATAATGATGGACCATAACTACGCACAAAAAAATCATTCTGGCCGGCCGGAGGAGAAAAAGATTCCCCGTGCTGCAGTTTCCTCTCCGTCTCCGACTTGGAGCAGGCAGCCTGATGTGTTACCGTAGAAACAATGCTCTCTGTGTCGTGTGTTGAGGAGATTTGGCGGGGTTATTAGTTGCATCACGACTTGAGTTTAGATTGTTTTCCAGCGTGTTGAAAAAAGAGGTCTATCACACAGGTGTAATGGATGTATCACATTCAAATATGTATTTTTTTTGGGAAATATATCAATTAACAATATTTACTCTCTCTCTTGCTCTCTGTAAATATTTTGTAAACACTTATGACCCAAAACATTATGGCCAATATGCTGTTGGTCCTCCGCGTGTCCTTAAAACATGCCTGCCGAGGCACGGAGTCTTCAAGATGTCAGAATTAGAATCACATTTTTTGCCAAGTTTGTTTACACATACAAGGAATTTGCTGATGCAGAAATTCAGGACACACATTTTTAACATGGTATCTGGCACCAAGACATTAGCAGCAGACGGAGATGGAGCCACTGTGGATGTTGGTCCAGAACATCCCACTGATGTTCAATCAGATCTGTGGATTTTGGAGGCCAGGGAGAACGCTTGAACTCCTCATCATGTTCCTTAAACCATTCCGGAACAATGTGTTCAGTGTGGCAGGGCGCATTATCCTTCTGAAAGAGGTTACTGCCATCAGGGAATGCCATTACCATTATAGGGTGGTCTGGATTGTGGTTCTGGTAGGTGGCACTTGTCAAATTGACGCCCACATGAATGCCTGGACCCAGGTTTTACCAGCAGATCTTTGCCCACAGCATCACACTCACTGGCTTGTCATCTTCCCACAGTGCATCCAGGCACCAGCATAAATAACTCCAGATCAATGGTTCACACGTACACGATCGACCACATGATGTAAAGGAAAATGTTACTCTTCTCTAAGGTCCAGTTCTGAAGCTCGTGCCCATGGCAGGCTCTTTCCACCATAGACCTGTGCTGTTCTGTGTGTTGTGACACATTCTTCTCGGTAACCATCATTAACATTTTCTGTAGCACTGTAGATCTGTTAGTTTAGACCAGACTGGATAGTCTTCATTACTCTTGTGTATCAATGAGCCTTGGGCACCGAACACCCTTTCGCCGGTTTGTGGTTTGTCCCCACTATGACCACTGCTGGTAGGTACTGACCACCGCTGACTGGAGCACCACAAGCCTTGTCGTCCCAGACTCTCACATGTGTTCTGGTTAAGAGATGATTAGAATGATACACTTCACCTGTGAATGGTCATAATGTTTTGGCTCTTCAGTGTAACATTATGCCACAATTACAAAACTCTCATTTTCCCATTGACTTTATTTTTTAACAGATCACAACGTGTGCTACCGTTTTCAAGTAACTCCTGCAAATTGGCATCAAAGTGTGTCGCGGATATTTTCTTTTTCACTCCAGGTTGTGGGCATAGGCACTGTTTGTGGAAGGCATCGGTGCATTGCTACACCCTGGAATTTCCCTAAAACTCGTGTTAAGAGATAAGATGATGTTGATAGTAATGAGATTGAAGACACCCACTCAGGCTGAACAATATTCTACGGCGAAATGCTCCGGTACCATAATTGAATGTCTGTTACACCATTTATGATCATTTACTAGCCCAAAGGTAAAGAGGTAAAAAGGCAACAGCCAGTCATTTTGCAATCTGTCATGCTGATAAGCAATCAAATCAGCATGCAGTTAGTTTAAGTGGCTCTATATAAAAATACAGCCCTTTAAAATGAGCAGAGTTATGAAAGTCTTCGACTGAAATGAAATGCCATTCTTCAGGAAACAAAGCCTAAAGTGTGCTGACAGTTTTGACATAGACAATGGCTTTAGTGACAGGAATAAAAAATTAATTGGTACCATAACATATTCTCTCTAAAGGTGAAGTAAACACACTTGACTGTGTATTTTTCACCATCAGTTAAATCTCAATTGGGTCTAAAAATAAGCCGAAGACATTGAACAGTTTTAATGGATTTTGACATCTCTGCATTATCCTGTCACTCCGATATAAATGAATCATAACTTTGCTCTGCGCCAAAGAATTACCGGGTGTTTTGACAAAATGTATTGTGTGCCAAGGTATGAATTATGATGCAAGATCAAAATATATGTGTAATGACTTCGGAGATGCCTGGAATAATTTATTGGTTGGACATTCATTTTGGAAAATAAAAAAGACTAAATAAAGAAGTGCGTCTTGGTGAACCCACAGAACCGGCATGTGCTTGCATTTCAAATGTCAGCTTTAGGGAGGCAGACAGAAAAGTTAACCTGTTTACTGGAGCTTGGTAAACGAGGGCTTCATTTGGCATGCAGCAGTATTCAATTATATGGTTATTTATTGATCAGAGACAATGTGTGTCAGTCTGCGTAAAGAATTCAGATGTGTCAGGGAAACTGCAAGATGAGGGATTGCATGTTTTCCGTGTTCGGAAATGGGCCAAGAGCGTATTCGCGAATCACTGTTTTGTTTTCCACTAAAAAGCGAAACGCTCAGTATCTGCGACCTAAATAACATAACAAAAAATACAAATAAATAAATCATCATTGTAACATCATTATAACACTAAGGAACATCTAATCATGTTTCACCAGCCAGTATTATCATGTCATTTTAGCTGCGGTGGAAAATGCCTCACAACTTTGGTCATTTTTTATCATACAGGACGTAGAACGTAACTTGTCCGCCTGCATTGGATAGCTGTCCACACACGTGTCCTGACAGTCTCACATCAGCCCACCTTTGACCCCTGACCCCAGACATCAGCTAGCTGAATCCGACCACCACAGACCTACACAGCAGGAGTCTCCGGTCCATGTGACCATCTCTCCCGTCAGGCTCCGTTTTCCCACCGCGTCCACCAGTTTCTCCGGACGGTTCTCAGATCTTTGTGTGCGCTAAAGAGTGAAAACTTTACATGTTTTGTTACACCGTCAGCTCATTTAAAGGGCCCAGCTGAAGTGCACTGGGCTATGTGATACCCCAGAGCACCCACTCTCCACTCTCCCCACTGTAAACACCGTCTATTATATTCCTCGCACCCCGCGGCCTGTCCTGGAGAGACGTGCCCCCCCCTTCCCCACGTTGAATATGTAACACCATCGCTATTGTACTTACCTGCTGCTCATATCGGCAGGGCCTATGGTAGCTCCGCTCGAGGTTCTCAGTCAGATCCCTTCAGCCGGGCTGGCGAATAATCCCCGGGCAGCCTGGTGCTTCTCTGTTGTCTCCCGGTTGTTTTCTGTGTAGTTCATAAATTATAGATGGGCCATGTCGGGGGGCCATGATGCGGTCTGATCCCTGTCTGTGCTGACAGCTGTATGATACGCACTCAGTGCAGCAGATTGGGAGCTCAGAGTTTCATCAATAAATATCAGTCTGACCCTGACTCCTGGCCTAGTGTCAGCGGTCAAGGTAATGGCTTTCATCGCGGCGAAGGGCAGCCCGGCATGCCGCGGTCTTGAGGTTGCTCGTCCGTCTCACGCCCAAAGACGCAAGAAGGTGGACCGAGAGAGAGCGAGAGATGGGAAGAGGAGTAGCCGGTCCGAAGTTTAAATGGAGCGAGCGCTTATTCAGGATGTGTTTGTGTTTGACAGTTCACCAGCCGGGTGCTTTTGTGTGTTACAGATCAAGATTGGCCCAAAGACGAGGTTGTGATTTTCATAAATACATTTTTGGGGTTAATTTAATTTATTTTGTTATATATTTAGGACTTTCCAAAAACCTAAGTGAAATGTGTGTCTCATCTGTGTGTGTATCTCTGGGTGTGTGTGTGTATCTCTGGGTGTGTTATCTCTGGGTGTGTATCTCTGGGTGTGTGTGTGTTATCTCTGGGTGTGTGTGTGTTATCTCTGGGTGTGTGTGTGTTATCTCTGGGTGTGTGTGTGTTATCTCTGGGTGTCTGTGTGTTATCTCTGGGTGTGTGTGTGTTATCTCTGGGTGTGTATCTCTGGGTGTGTGTGTGTTATCTCTGGGTGTGTGTGTGTTATCTCTGGGTGTGTGTGTGTTATCTCTGGGTGTGTGTGTGTTATCCCTGGGTGTGTGTGTTAGCCCTAATATGATCCTGCTTGCTCCAGAGATGACAGGGCTTGAAATGCCATGATTGTGTACTGAGAGCTCAGGCAGCTACAGTACACCCAGCATGATGTCTTCAGAATACAGGTTTTTAGACCAAACGATATAGAACAGAACAACATTTTGTCTAAAGTTCATTCATCAGAAAAGCTGCATATTTTGAAAAGGGTAAAAGCCCCACACAGCCCTGTCAGAGAAGCGCAAAGGGTAGATACTATAGATTACTTTAATCCCCCTGCCAGATATAAAAAGGATAATTACATATTTGTGGTGGAGGCTGTGTGGTGAAAAAAAATCAATACAGACTTTTTTTTGTATGACACTTCATTAGGGGGAAAAAAATCCTGGAGCTGAAAAGAACTGCACTGCAATTAAATGGTTCTGCTACCTTAGACTTTGTAATGTCTCTGTATTGTGATCCAGTTTATTTGAAATAGCGGTTGCACTTGAATAATTGGAAAGCATTGATTATGTACTTTTATGCCGACACTCTCGCAGATCATTGTGGAGAGAAGCAATAGTTAGTTAGCCTCCGTAATGAAGCTCTAATTGTACTAAGTGGGTTAAGATCTTAGTCAAACTGCACTCAGCTGAAATACCAGCACAAAGACTCACAGAGCAAACGGCAGGAACCCGACCTGAGCTATCGCCGAGGAGCACACGACTGGCAATATGGATTTATCAGAACTGCATGTCGTACATTGCATTTTTTTTTTTTATTATTCGCCATTAGACCATGGGCAGCAGAACACGTAATTGAGTGGGAAGAGTGGAGAAACAGGAAAAAAAGGAGGCTAGAGAAAGAAAAAATAGAAAGTGATGTAATATTAAGTGTCTTCGGTCTGGCTTTGTGTTCCGGGCAAGCCGTTTTAGATTGGTTTCTTAACGGTGTTTGTGGAGCAGCCGTGGAAGAGCCATTTTCAGCCATGTCATTTATTAAAGCTAGTCGTAACATGTATTAATCGTGGGGGTACCTTGAACTTTTCATCATTCATTTAGTCCAGGGCTGTTTACAGGACCAGCAGCCTTTTGTGCCTTTATATTACAGCTAAATGGATATTGCCTGACATTGACTCATTGATATCAATGAAGGTATTCTGCAGGGATGGGACACACACAAACACACGCACACACTGACACACGCACACACCGAAATATACTATTGCCATTACGGTTTCATTACATAATTGATTGCTTTATAATATCCGGATCAATCAAATTTGCTTAAATGGTGAGATGCGCTTTACGAACGTGTACAGGAAGTCTTTCTTTCTTTTATTTATTTATTTATTTTGTCTATTTAAAAAAAATAAGTGTATATGCTACCAAATAAGAAAATCCTAATAAATGTGCATGTCTGGTTTGGCCAGAAATAAAATGTCCCTATGGACTTGAGACTAAGCACAATGAGATTGTAACACGACATAATGTCCAGTAGGTCAGTCTGCACATTGTCCCTCATCTTTGTCCACTACGGAGACCGCGGCACTATTCTCTTTCCTGGTAGTCAGTCAGTTCACCACCCACCACTACGTGCTGGGCCCAGATAGACGGTGGAGAGTCTGTCTGCGATGGTTACTGCTTAAACCCTGCAGAAGCCAGTGGACTAGAAGCCTTTGATCTTTTCCTTTCAAAGAGCTCAAATGCCCACGTCATTGTAACACACCAACCTCAACTGCATGGCAAAAGAAACAGATTAGCTGGTTGCTACTGCTAACGAATGAAACAAGTGGAGAAGTCCTAACGGATTAAAACCCACTATCATAATTCTCTGTGAAATAAGCGATAAGTGCTAGGCATAATTATTTGTATAGAGGCGGTGTAAACTACGGAGTTGAAGGTGAGATCCTCCATCAGGATCTGTGAGTAATAGTTTTTTTTTTCCGGACGATCTGAGGAAATCTCCTTCCTTTTATATGTTTGTCTGGGGAGGGGGGCCGCGAGCCTGTTAGCTGTCATTGCACATGAAAGGATTAATGTCATCTTATAAGAAGTGGGAAAAGCCGTCTTATAGTTATTTATTCCGTTTCATTCACATTCGGCTGGCTCCGGTGGAGGGAATGGCTAATGTCGGGTCTAATTTGTAGCCCTTTAAATTCCAGACAGAGATTCTTTACATATCTCCGGAGCTCACGGATTCTCTGCCGGCCCGCGGGCCCCTCTCTTCGTCTCCTCACGGGATTCTCCTTAAACCCGACCAATTTACCATCTGAAGCCTAGTGAAGATTTACATGAGTTTGTACTTGAATGGCTTCACCAGTGGCTTCGCGCACAGAACACTCCCACTTTAATTACCATTGGTGGATCCCGCTCTGTGATACCTCGCTCACATCTCTCCAGCACCTAGGCCAATTGAGGAGCGAGAGGAAGGGAAAAGACTTATTCCCCAACGCTGATTCTCGCTGCTACTTGTTCAGGATCTGTAATTGGAGCCGTGTTTTCGACTCCCTGCTAATAAGCAGCTTACTCTGGCTCCCTCAAGACTTGACCCACCACAAATTTTGTTTTATGAATTTTACAAGGGGATTTTAATAGGTGCTTTAGGCTATGCAAACATAGGCTGGAGGGGGGCGGGCGGGCATAACGGAGCAGCCTTGACACAGAGAACGCCTGAGCGGCTGCTTATCATTGCGGACAGGTCTCATAACTTTCATTAAGATTGATGGAGGACCGGAAGCAAGCAGGGGAGTGGCGAAGGGAAGACATGAGAGAATATTAACCTGTGCTCTTGTGACTAACTGTAATTGTTTAGCGCTGCAGCTTTTCTAAGGCAGCGCACCTCATTATATTTACTCCTACATGATTGGTGCGGCTGATTCTGGTTGCCGGGCTTGTTAGAGGAGATTGGAGGTCAGGACACAACGTAATCTGCCCCGGTTCTACTGACGGTGGGATCAGACGGCCACCGGCCGAACTGGGATCAGTGGACTTCGCAAAACATAACATAAGTTGTCTTTCATTTTATGTAACTCTGAATGTTTAATCTTACAGACCTGAGCTGTTCAAAGATGGGGAATTATCTTGTGCAACAAGTTGAGATTCTCACAAAGAAGTTGCTTTATATATATTTATGTTGTAAAATCTCTATATATATATATATTTGTAGGGAATGGGAGTGTTTTTTTTTCTCTCAAGTGTTTTGTATACTCACGTATTCCATGCTCCCATTTCCCATTCATAATTGGGAATGTGTTTACTCCCGGACAACAGGGTGTAGATTTTGATGTCCGTTCCCGATGTGAAACGCGGTGCTCATTTGAGAATCGCAGAATGACATTGTCTCCCATTTAGGGTCGCTGAAATGAAACGAATGAGAAATGGAAAGACACGCAGTGACCCGTAGTCCACCCACAGTCTATTCAATCATTAAAATACTTCCAGCGACCACAAATGATTCCACAGGTCATTATGGGAAATTTCTAAGTGATTTTAGCTCGGCTGTCAACCTCTAATATTCTTATTTTAAATTAAACAAAATGTAAATTAAGAAAGTGAAATTAAAGTCCACTTTTCAATGTATGCCCAGACGGAATTAAGACATGTGTGATCTTAGAGGTGAACCCCGTGCACATATGTAACTCAGTGAAATAAGACGCTCTGTTAGCTATGGTTACACTAATGGCCGACACAATCACCTATCCGGGCACGAATACCGACGATAATGAGGAGAGGTGGGAATCGCTGGGATACTTTTGTCTTCCGTCTTCTATCCTCTCCTCCTTCCTTCCTTCCTTCCTTCCCACCCCCCCCGCCCCACCACCCTCGATGGGACTCCACCAAGCACGATTTACTTCATCCCGCAGCTAACGTGCCATGGAACTTCGAAACCCCGCTTTTGGCTTTTGTATCTTCCTCTCCCCTCGCCCCCCTCTGCTGGTGGGTAATTCTCCCATCTGGAGGATGTTTGAGAGAAACAAAGAAACAATGAGAGGAAGTTGGGCAATGGGATGTCAGGCTGTCAGTAATCTGACAGCTATGGTAACTACCCTCTAATCCAGACGGCTGCAGCCACGCTCTGGCCTGACACCCGCGCCTCTGACTGACAGCTGAAGACCGGCCACATTCCACAGGCAGAAGTGACATCCAGTCTATTAAGGCAGACAAGCACAAAGCAGAGATTTGCCCTGACTGCCTGCTACTGAAGCCAACTATGGGCGGTGATTGGAGAGGTCCTGGAGAAAGGTGTCAGACTGGAGCTCAGATGATAACCATATTGTAATGATGCTGCTGGACAATGAAGTGCCATGATTGCCCATGCTGACAGAGGAAGTTTACGTCAGCTCAAAAACGGCACGCACACGACGTCTCCAGGTCCCACATGCCAGTCAAAGCCCAGCCGCCAACGGCTGCACTTCTTATTCCAACACAAGAGCACAGCAAACACTGATCTCTAATGGACTGACCTGAGGCATGGCGGCTGACAGACACACAGACACACACACACACACAGAGAGAGAGAGAGAGATGAACAGAGAGACGTGCAATTGTTGTTTAGCTTCCTCGTTAGATGTTTGCGTGTGCATAAAGAGACTTCACAAGATTCATTTCAGCCACTGCCACAGACAATACGCCTGGCGCTTGCTTTCTTCATTGGTACACACACTCTTAGAGAAAGATATACATGATTGCTTTTCAAATGTATTGTGATGGCAAAAAAAGCGGAGTACGTAATTGGTTTCAGTTTAGGTTAATTATTTGCACTGGCAGGTCGTATTGTTGTAAGCCGTTCATTAGAATACACATCCAACACACGGAGCAAATGAGATGTGCTGCCAGTGCTTTGTTGTAGGTTTGCTTTTAAAAGACGCCTAAAACCAAGCTAGACTCTTAATGATACTCTCAGCAGTCTACATAATGGAACAAGTTTCCATAAATGAGGCCACAGCACTACAGCAGTGAGACAGGCCAGTGGACTGTCTTTTAATATGAGAACACAACTAATTAGAAGATCTGCTGCTTTTGTTCCCTCTCTAAAACATACTGTGTACTCTGATTTGATTATATTTCCCAGATTCTCTGTAGGGCGCAGGGTAAAGAATGTCCTAATCCTTCACGTCTTACCTCGATTTTTGCGGCAGAAGTTCATGTCAAATGCCCATGATTCAAACCATGTTCTTCACAAAGCCTGATACTATTAGACAAGATAGATTATTATATATTTTTCGGCCTGTGATGTGCTTTAGAATGCCAATTAATTGTAGAGATTTGGTATGGTGAAGAGATCAGCTGGACGAGATTTACTTTGGAAAATCCCCGAAACATCTGTATCTACATCCATTCCCTTGGTGGACTCCGATTAGCTGTGTGAAGGACAAACACTTTCCTTTCCATCAAGCCAATCCGGAAGGGTATTCGTTCACCCTCAGCGGAACATTCAAATAAGTCTGAAAAAACTCCGTCCCAGGTGAGTTCACCAAAGGTGGCATTTCCCGTCTCCTTCCCAACCAAAGCCCCCTTGTCTTCCATCTTACTTAGCCCTTCTTGATGGAGACTCAGGGTACATGCCTGGCTAACTGACAGGGAGTTAAATATACATTCACGCTGTCTTGAGCAGCTTGTTAAGGTGACAGGGCAGCTTTACATTAAGGCGGTCAACATGGAGTCCTATTCACCCTTCGATCAGGCATGATAACTAGTTTTGTGCGGCCGTGGGGGGGATGATCAGATTCCGAGATCTCTGGGTAATTTCAACGTTATTCATTTACAAACTCATCCGTGTAATAGGTATTGCCACTCAAGTTGTCTGGTCAGCTCAAGACATTTTTAGGTAAATAATCTTAGTGAAAACATTTCATATTAAACTTTATATTAAATTGTCATTTAACAGTGAACACAATTACCTTTAGATGTTTTAGGCATTCTCTCGAGACACATTGCTTTTTAAGGTGGGTTCTCCTTTCCCATATTTGTTCATGCTTTACTGACAGACTGTAGAAACAATGATTGGTTGTGGGAGCAACATTATGAATGGAGCTCAGTGGATGTTTGACCCAGTCTCCATTGGCCAGCTGCCCGTTTCTGAATCTCTTTACACTAGTACAAGAAATGATGTATTACTGGCAGGATGATTTGTTTCTTGATTGATCGCTATGAACTAATAAACATGCACTATAAAAACAAAATCCATAGTAAAAGGAAAAAGTGGGGGGTGTTCGTCCCAATTACCAGTTATATTTAACATATATAATATTGGATGAATAATATTAACATCTGCCTATAGAACTTCATGAATTATATCGTGATCACTTCCTCATATGCAAATAACCATCAATATTTTCTCTCATGTTCTGTTGGTAAAACAAAAAGCATAATCCAAGTCATATTAGCAAACTACATTGGTAGTTGTTGGATTATTAGATCACAGTTCTTTACATTGGTGGATGTTGCTTTATAAAATCACACTTCTGTACATTGGTAGTTGTTGATTATTAGATCAAATTTCTTTACATAGGTTGTTGTTTTTTATTATTATATAACACTTCTTTACCTTGGTAGTTGTTTTATTATTAGATCACACTTCTTTACATTGTAGTTGATGTATTATTAGAGCACACTTTTTTACATTGGTTGTTGTTTTTTATTATTATATAACACTTCTTTAACTTGGTAGTTGTTGCATTATTAGATCACACTCTTTACATTGTAGTTGTTGTATTATTAGATCACACCTCTTTACATTGGTTGTTGTTTTTTATTATTATATAACACTTCTTTATCTTGGTAGTTGTTGCATTATTAGATCACACTTCTTTACATTGGTAGTTGTTGATTATTAGATCACATTTCTTTACATTGGTTGTTGTTTTTTATTATTATATAACACTTCTTTAAATTGGTAGTTGTTGGATTATTAGATCACGCTTCTTTACATTGGTAGTTGTTGCATTATTAGATCACACTTCTTTACATTGGTAGTTGTTGCATTATTAGATCACATTTCTTTACATTGGTTGTTGTTTTTTATTATTATATAACACTTCTTTACCTTGGTAGTTTTTGCATTATTAGATCACACTTCTTTACATTGGTAGTTGTTGCATTATTAGATCACACCTCTTTACATTGGTAGTTGTTGATTATTAGATCACACCTCTTTACATTGGTAGTTGTTGATTATTAGATCACATTTCTTTACATTGGTTGTTGTTTTTTATTATTATATAACACTTTACCTTGGTAGTTGTTGCATTATTAGATCACACTTCTTTACATTGTAGTTGATGTATTATTAGAGCACACTTTTTTACATTGGTTGTTTTTTTTTATTATTATATAACACTTATTTAACTTGGTAGTTGTTGCATTATTAGATCACACTTCTTTACATTGTAGTTGTTGTATTATTAGATCACACCTCTTTACATTGTTAGTTGTTGATTATTAGATCACATTTCTTTACATTGGTTGTTGTTTTTTATTATTATATAACACTTCTTTATCTTGGTAGTTTTTGCATTATTAGATCACACTTCTTTACATTGGTAGTTGTTGCATTATTAGATCATACTTCTTTACATTGGTAGTTGTTGCATTATTAGATCACATTTCTTTACATTGGTTGTTGTTTTTATTATTATATAACACTTCTTTACCTTGGTAGTTTTTGCATTATTAGATCACACTTCTTTACATTGGTAGTTGTTGCATTATTAGATCACACTTCTTTACATTGGTAGTTGTTGCATTATTAGATCACATTTCTTTACATTGTTTGTTGTTTTTAATATTATATAACACTTCTTTACCTTGGTATTTTTTGTATTTTTAGGTCACACTTCTTTACATTGGTAGTTGTTGCATTATTAGATCACACTTCTTTCAACATTTCTACAGACCATTAATATAGTATTTATTAAGGAATTGTATTTTTACACCCATCATGTGTCAACACTACCATACAATTTTTTAAAGAACCTTGAATATAATTTTTCTTAAAGCAGAATGTGCTTACTGTATCTTGTATGTAGATTAGCTAGTGGCATCACAAAGCAAAACCATGACAACCTCCTTGTTCCAGAGACTGTACAATATATATATATTATATATATTTTTTGTAATGGTTTAACTCTTAATAACTCTCATCTATTATTTGGTAAATTGTAGTTTGATTAGTCTGACTAATGACCATCCAAATCCTCTTTTATTTATTGGTGTTTAGCTACCTTTTGGTAATTAGAACAGTTGATGTCCTACTGCAAAATCAAACACATTCATGTTTTCCAGGGACTCATTTAAACAGGTATATTGATTACTTTTTATCTCCATAATTTTTCTAATAGTGATTGTTGATGACATGTTTTAGAAAACCGCCACTGAGGTTTTCTGTTAAATGATTCAAACGTACGTTTTTTTTATATCAAAGTTTGTTATTTACAGATTTGTTCATGTCTTCTTTCTCTTCTAACATACTAAACGAACTGCATAATTTGTATTATGACAAGCACTAGATAAATGGCTTACATAAGCTACAGGAGCCTGTGGGACACTGCTACAACACAAACACACAACAGCCTGTGGGACACAGCTACAACACAAACACACAACAGCCTGTGGGACACGGCAACAACACAAACACACAACAGCCTGTGGGACACAGCCACAACACAAACACACAACAACCTGTGGGACACAGCCACAACACAAACACACAACAACCTGTGGGACACAGCCACAACACAAACACACAACAACCTGTGGGACACAGCAACAACACAAACACACAACAGCCTGTGGGACACGGCAACAACACAAACACACAACAACCTGTGGGACACAGCAACAACACAAACACACAACAGCCTGTGGGACACAGCTACAACACAAACACACAACAGCCTGTGGGACACATGTAACCCATGTTAAAATATGACATAAAAATAAATAGTTTATAAAGCTGCATAAATAATTTAGAAGTTAAGGTTTTAATTTAATGTAAGTTAATTAAAAATGTTAATACAACAATTTGATGTTTAATATTAAAAGTATGCCGAC
The DNA here is from genome assembly GCA_029465975.1 of Dallia pectoralis. NCBI lineage: Eukaryota > Metazoa > Chordata > Actinopteri > Esociformes > Umbridae > Dallia > Dallia pectoralis. The sequence continues at coordinate 13,510,640 of CM055731.1, forward strand.
GGAAAATTCATGTCACTGCCCCGTTAAGGGACCAGTGACGCTAGACGGCGTGTCTCAGTGACGCTAGACGGCGTGTCTCAGTGACATTGCAGCAGAAGACCGAAGGAGAGAACAAGTGTGTTAGTAAGCAGAAAAGAGTGAGAAAGTTGATTCTTATTTTGAAAAACATAAATTACCTGGTCGAGAACTGACAAGGATTTTATGTTTACTAAGCCACACCGGTTTTGGTGAGTTTATGTTGTTTTCTTACATTTTGACGTGTTGTACATTTTTTTCTCCTTTTCTGGTGGAGAGTTAACACTAACTACCTGTTTACAAAGAAATGCTTCGCCATAAATGGTTTACCTGTTAATATTTTGGTTTATGAAAACTGTAAAACATTTATTTGTGATTTATTGTGCTTATGACCTGTTATACAGGTCAGGTTTTTTTGCTTTGTTTGAAGCTCGGTCGGAGCAAGGATTGGTCTGCACGTGTGGGTGTGCACGTGCTCAGACGGGATCAAGATGGCGAGCCAGACCCAGACTGTCAACTAACCTTCCACATCGCATCAGTGAGAACCTCGTGCGCATGGTGACTCCCTACCAGAGTGGTAGGAGTATCAGGAACTGGTTTTGAATAGATTCTGAACTGGAAATTGATTGACATTCTTTTTGGACTGAATCAAACTGAATCTTTTTATTTAATTGAATAATTGAACTCATACTTGAACGTGAACTTGAATTTAAGTTGTTATACTTTTATTTTCATATTAAGTTCATATAGTTGAATGTGTTTTAAAATACTTGTGTTCCACATTGGTTGATTTGGTGTGAATTGAGGGTATTTTCTTGCCGTAAACGAAAGGAAAAGAGTTACCTCAGAATGGAAAATAGCAATTTTAAAATAGGTCCAAATTAGGTAAAAAGACTGGTCTAACTTAGATTAGCCTTGCTAAAATTACTTAAGTGAACTAAAGAATAAATAGAGTGAAATACCTTTTCATTCATTACTTCAACATTCAGAACCTGCAGTGTATGTTTGCGTACTGTATATTCTATGTTTGTTTTGCATTCAGTAAATTGCCGGCCTTTTGTATTTAAAGAACGGTCTCTGGTGTAATTATTTTGCTCCCCACTCCTTAGAACCTAGAACTGGTCCAGTGGCGCAGTAAGTGGTGTGACACCGGTGCTACAACTTGGCGAGCCAGCCAGGAGTGGCTTAAAGCATTTTAAAAATAGAAACCAGAGACCGTATAGTATTGTTATGAGTAATTCATTATGGATGTTATTCAAACAAGCAGAGTGAAAATCCCTAACTCAGTCATAGTTAGTGGTATAGCCGGTACAGAAACTGATGAAGAACTATATGACTTCCTGAAACAATATGGTTCCATTCAAAGGGTAATCCCAGTTGATTTCGCTGAGCCAGCGTCAGACAAACAGGTTGTAGTAGAGTATGTTTATGGTACAGCTATACAGTCTCTCTTACCTTCATTGCCACACAGACTCAACAGTAAGACTCAGACTGATGTCACTTATCACATTACAGCCTTAGCCAGTGTCTACACCCCTGTAGCTAGCAAAACAGCTACACAGACTTACCTTTCAGAGTTAGAGGACATTGCAAAACTGACTGGCAGAGACTTAGCAGCTGTCCTCAGAGAAGAGCTCTCTGTCATCAGTGAGAAAGTCGATCTAAATCAATCAGAAACCCAAGATGAAGATGTGGAACAGAACTCACCTGATACCCCAGGGAAACATGGGCCTGAAAATGCTGCACAGGTAAGCCCCCTGCCCAGTACGGCCCCGGAGCAGCATGTTCAACATCATTGGTCTCGACCACCATCTAATGAAAGGACACAGCCTGCTCTGAAACTTTCTGACGTCAACCCACCTGACATACAAAAAGTAATAGTCGAGCACATAGTGAGAAATGAAGATTCTGCTCTGCAGGTGCACACTTCCTTGAGACTCAGACCCTTCTCTGGGCATTTCCCCAAATCCAACAATGAGGTGGATTATGAGACATGGCGTTCCAATGTGGAACTTCTCCTTAAAGACACAACACAGTCTGATCTTTACAAGTCACGGAAGCTCCTTGAAAGTCTCTTATCACCTGCTATTGATATCGTGAAGCACCTGACACCTGAATCTCCCCTTAATGCATACTTGGAGATCTTGGACTCTGCTTTTAGCACTGTCGAGGACGGAGATGACCTTTTTGCAAAGTATCTTAACACGATGCAAGATAACGGTGAGAAACCCTCAGCTTATCTACAACGGCTGCAGGTGATGCTGAACACCACCCTCAGGAGGGGTGGTGTAACCGCAAGTGACCTTGACCGGCATCTTCTCAGACAGTTTGTCAGAGGCTGCTGGGACAACATCTTGATAGCTGAACTCCAGCTAGAACAGAAGAAACAGAACCCACCTACCTTTGCTGATCTTCTCTTGTCACTCCGCATAGCAGAAGATAAGCGTACTTCCAAAGCATCCCGCATGAAACATCATCTCAATATTTCAAAACCAAGAGTGTCTTCTTATTATCAAAGTACTTATGTGCAGAGTGAAGAAGACTGCAACCCATCTCAGCCAGCTCTTGATCACAGGTCAGAAATCCAAAACCTAAAGAAACAAATAGCTGATTTACAGTCCCAGCTCACACGTATCACGCAGAAAGACAGTAGAAAGGTTCAATCAGCTGCCAGACCTGTAGCTCCCCAAACAGCTATCACTCCAACATCTCAAAGGCTGCACCACAGCCGAGATGTAAACAACAACACAAGCAATAGACCAAAGCCCTGGTATTGCTTTAGATGTGGAGAGAACGGACACATTAAGCCTCAGTGTGAAAGTGAGCCGAACCCATCTCTTGTAGCTGAGAAGAGGAAGCAGCTAAGAGAAAATCAGTTAACATGGGACATTGAAAATGGTGCTTCAAAGTCTGGTCATTTAAACTAGACCCAGTTTCCGTTGTGGGACAAACGGGGACTGGAACACAGACAAAGTGTCCCAAAAAGAAGCTGCACAGAGCCCATGTGTACGCTCACACACAAAAACAGACAGTGACCCTTCCAAAAGGGCTGATTGGAGCCAAGTGCACTGCACAAGTGATCATAGGTAACAAAGACTGTAGGTGTTTGTTGGATTCAGGCTCTCAAGTAACGACGATCCCAAACTCTTTCTATTTAGAGAACCTGTCTCACTTACCTATGAATTCCTTGAATGATCTGCTTGAGGTGGAAGGTGCCAACGGCCAAAGCGTTCCCTACCTTGGCTATGTTGAGACCACCATCAGATTCCCAAAGAGCTTGCTTGGGGCGGACGTTGAGGTGCCCACGCTAGGTTTGGTTGTACCTGACATGCGCTCCACCATGTCATCAGTGCTTATAGGCACAAATACTTTGGATGTTCTCTATGAAAAGTATGCAGATATCGCAACTCAGAACTATGAGTCTCTTCCTTACGGCTACAAAATTGTCTTAAAGACCCTTGAAATCAGGAAAAGACAGTCTGTTGATTCCAGTCTGGGAGAGGTGAGGCTTCATAGTAGGGACCTTGAGACTATTGCAGCTGGACAGACCAAAGTCCTTGAAGGATCAGTGTGCTGCAGGACAACTGATGTTGGAAAGTGGGTGATGGTGGAGTCACCAAAGTCATCTTCCCTGCCAGGTGGCATCCTGGTGACAGATGGCTTGGTAAGCCTACCACTGAAACTACCACGCTGCATACCAGTCATGCTCAAGAATGAGTCACATCATGACATCACCCTATCTCCAAGGGCTGTAATAGCAGAGATGCACGCTGTGAAGAGTGTCCAATCAGTTAAGACCCCTGACTCAGACCTTCCCACAAAACCTGACCAAAAATTTGATCTCAACATTGACTTCACTGACTCTCCTGTACCCAATGAGTGGAAAGAGAGGATAACAGAGAAATTAAGTTCCATGCCGGAGGTGTTTGCACAGCACGAGCTTGATTTTGGTCGAACTGACAAAATAAAACACCACATAACCCTCAGTGATATGACAACATTCAAGCATAGACCAAGACCTATACACCCCCAAGATATAGAGGCTGTGCGTAACCATCTCCAGCAACTCCTTGATGCAGAAGTCATCCGTGAATCGGAGTCGCCCTTCTCCTCGCCGATCGTCGTCGTCAGGAAAAAGAATGGTGATGTCAGACTCTGCATAGACTACAGAAGGTTGAACACCCAAACGGTTAAGGATTCATATGCCTTGCCTAATCTTGAGGAGTCATTCTCGGCGTTGACTGGATCCAAGTGGTTCTCAGTGCTTGATCTCAAATCAGGCTTCTATCAGATAGAGATGGAGGAAGCAGACAAACAGAAAACCGCATTCGTCTGCCCACTAGGATTCTTCGAGTTCAACAGGATGCCTCAGGGGATAACTAATGCCCCTAGCACGTTCCAGAGGCTAATGGAGCGGTGTATGGGAGAGTTGAACTTGAAGCAAGTCCTAGTTTTCCTCGATGATCTCATCATCTTCTCCTCAACACTGGAGGAACATGAGGAAAGGTTGATGCGCGTGCTCAACCAATTGAAAGAGTTTGGCTTGAAACTGTCACCAGGGAAGTGCAGGTTCTTCCAAACCTCTGTAAAGTACCTCGGCCACATCGTGTCTGAAAAGGGCATCGAAACTGATCCAGACAAAGTAGCAGCATTAAAAACCTGGCCAAAACCAAACAACCTGAAAGAGTTAAGAACCTTCCTGGGATTCTGCGGTTATTACTGCCGGTTCATAAAAGACTACTCAAAGATTGTGAAGCCACTCAACGAGCTCACTGCTGGCTATCCACCGCTGAGAAAGCACACTAAAACCACAGTGAACTCTGAGAAGTACTACAACCCAAAGGATCTCTTTGGCGACAGATGGACGTCTGCTTGCCAGGCATCGTTCGACACCATAATCAGAAAACTGACAACAGCACCCATCCTCGGGTTTGCTGACCCCAAGCTCCCCTACATTTTACATACAGATGCGAGCACCTCGGGACTCGGTGCTGCCCTCTACCAGGAGCAACAGGGACAGAAGCGAGTTGTTGCCTATGCAAGTCGAGGTCTGTCGAAATGTGAATCCAGGTATCCTGCGCATAAATTAGAATTCCTTGCCCTTAAATGGGCAGTGACAGAGAAATTCCAGGACTACCTATACGGGAACATGTTCTTTGCTGTCACCGATAGCAATCCCTTAACATACATTCTTACTTCTGCTAAGCTCGACGCCACGAGCTACAGATGGTTAGCCGCTCTGTCGACATTTGATTTCCAGCTACAATACAGAGCTGGTAAGCAAAATCAAGATGCGGACGGGCTGTCCAGGCGTCCCCACGTCAGATTGCCTGATGACACATCCTCACAAAAGGAGTTGGAGAGGATACAACAATTCACAAAAAGACACTTGTCAGTGGCTGATTATGCACACCTGGATGAAGACACCATCAAAGCTATCTGTGAGAAGCACTTGGTTCGTGAAGTGATCAACAATCACTCTGGGGAAACATCACCAAGCAACACCTTGGTTTTGTCACTTGCTCATCATCCAAAAGCTCTCCCACAAAGCTTTGAAGAAGAGGATCAGCTTGGTGGCTTACCGGTCATCCCCTCATTAGGACCAGCTGAAATAAGAGACAAGCAAAATGCTGATCCCTGCATCCGTGAGGTACTCAGGCAAGTGGAGTTAGAGGAGAAACCCCCACCATCCTTGAGGAAAGAACTTCCTGAGCTTGGTCTCTTGTTAAGAGAGTGGAACAAACTTACCGTCTTAGGTGGTGTATTGTATCGCAAGCGGAAAGAGGATGCTCAGACTCACTACCAGCTTGTGCTCCCTGAAGCCCTGAGATCCTTAGTCCTCAAGAGCCTCAATGACGACATGGGCCACATGGGCGCAGAGCGCACCCTAGATCTCATCAGGAAGCGTTTCTATTGGCCCAAAATGTCAGCCGAGGTGGAAACAAAGGTCAAAACCTGCAACCGCTGCATACGACGTAAGACTATGCCTGAGAAAGCCGCTCCACTCGTCAACATCATCGCAACAAGACCACTCGAACTTGTGTGCATGGATTTTCTCAGTGTGGAGCCGGACTCTAGTAACACCAAAGACATTCTGGTCATTACCGACCATTTTACGAAATATGCAGTGGCTGTCCCCACCCCGAATCAGAAAGCCAGGACAGTGGCCAAGAGTCTGTGGGACCACTTTTTCGTCCATTATGGCATCCCTGAAAAACTCCACAGTGACCAAGGTCCTGACTTTGAGTCCCGAACAATAAAAGAACTGTGTGAGCTCATTGGCACTCAAAAGATAAGAACCACCCCTTACCATCCGAGAGGGAACCCTGTAGAACGCTTCAACAGGACCCTGCTCAACATGTTGGGAACCCTCGAGAATCAGAAAAAGAGTCACTGGCGGGATTACGTCAAACCATTAGTACACGCTTATAATTGTACTAAAAACGAGACAACTGGTTTTACCCCTTACGAGTTAATGTTCGGGCGTCAGCCGAGATTGCCAGTTGACTTAGCCTTTGGCCTACCAGTCAATCACCAGTCAGGCTCACACTCGCAATATGTTCGCAACCTGAAATCTCAACTTGAGAACAGTTACAAAGTAGCAACTGAAAATGCTAAAAAGACAGCCAGTCGCAACAAAACGAGGTTTGACAAGCATGTTGTTGACTCCACCTTGAAGGAAGGTGACAGAGTCTTGGTTCGGAACGTCCGCCTTCGAGGCAAGCACAAGTTGGCCGATAGGTGGGAGTCTGATGTGTATGTTGTCCAGAGACAGTCTGGAGACGTGCCAGTGTATGTTGTGAGGCCTGAGACAAGAGATGGCCCACAAAGAACGCTTCATCGTGACCTCTTGCTGCCATGTGGTTTTCTTCCTATGACCTCAACCGAAAGTAAAACTAACCCGTCAAAGGCAGTGAGACGACCAAGAACTCGACAACATCCTAAAAATGACGGTTCGGATGGAGCTGATAGGGATGAATCCCAATCGGACTCTGAGGAATATCACTATGATGGACACAGAAACCTAAGAGTAGAAACACTAGATTTTGACCCGACCCCAGAACCCATAGAACACTTACCAGAAAGGATTGAACTGGAACCCTCCAAAGAATTGACTGCTGCTAAGCAAGACGTAGCCAAAGCTTTTCCAGAGGATGTTCCAGTAGAGACTTGTGACTTACCTGATCCTGCAGACTGTGACTTATCTGATCCTGAAGAGAGCAGCTCAACCGCTGGACAGGAAACTGGAAACCTACCTGAGGAAGACCTGGATAATGTCCATCCTTCTACTCAACCTCCTCAGGAGGGCAAGGAAAACACAAGTGTTGTGGACCAGACTGACATCCAGACTGAAGGTGACTGTTCTAGAAGACCTTTCAGAGACAGAAAAGCGACTAAAAGACTGACTTACCCTGAGCTAGGGAACCCGTTGGTTACAATAGTTCAGTCTTTATTTCAAACCTTGAGTGATGTGTTAACAGATTCGATTAAAGAGCCCAGTTTACCAAAATCCCCTAGAATTATGACAGTATAGATTCAGAATGCACAGGGACGTGCATTAGGTAAAGAGGGGAGGATGTAACCCATGTTAAAATATGACATAAAAATAAATAGTTTATAAAGCTGCATAAATAATTTAGAAGTTAAGGTATTAATTTAATGTAAGTTAATTAAAAATGTTAATACAACAATTTGATGTTTAATATTAAAAGTATGCCGACGGAAAATTCATGTCACTGCCCCTTTAAGGGACCAGTGACGCTAGACGGCGTGTCTCAGTGACGCTAGACGGCGTGTCTCAGTGACATTGCAGCAGAAGACCGAAGGAGAGAACAAGTGTGTTAGTAAGCAGAAAAGAGTGAGAAAGTTGATTCTTATTTTGAAAAACATAAATTACCTGGTCGAGAACTGACAAGGATTTTATGTTTACTAAGCCACACCGGTTTTGGTGAGTTTATGTTGTTTTCTTACATTTTGACGTGTTGTACATTTTTTTTCTCCTTTTCTGGTGGAGAGTTAACACTAACTACCTGTTTACAAAGAAATGCTTCGCCATAAATGGTTTACCTGTTAATATTTTGGTTTATGAAAACTGTAAAACATTTATTTGTGATTTATTGTGCTTATGACCTGTTATACAGGTCAGGTTTTTTTGCTTTGTTTGAAGCTCGGTCGGAGCAAGGATTGGTCTGCACGTGTGGGTGTGCACGTGCTCAGACGGGATCAAGATGGCGAGCCAGACCCAGACTGTCAACTAACCTTCCACATCGCATCAGTGAGAACCTCGTGCGCATGGTGACTCCCTACCAGAGTGGTAGGAGTATCAGGAACTGGTTTTGAATAGATTCTGAACTGGAAATTGATTGACATTCTTTTTGGACTGAATCAAACTGAATCTTTTTATTTAATTGAATAATTGAACTCATACTTGAACGTGAACTTGAATTTAAGTTGTTATACTTTTATTTTCATATTAAGTTCATATAGTTGAATGTGTTTTAAAATACTTGTGTTCCACATTGGTTGATTTGGTGTGAATTGAGGGTATTTTCTTGCCGTAAACGAAAGGAAAAGAGTTACCTCAGAATGGAAAATAGCAATTCTAAAATAGGTCCAAATTAGGTAAAAAGACTGGTCTAACTTAGATTAGCCTTGCTAAAATTACTTAAGTGAACTAAAGAATAAATAGAGTGAAATACCTTTTCATTCATTACTTCAACATTCAGAACCTGCAGTGTATGTTTGCGTACTGTATATTCTATGTTTGTTTTGCATTCAGTAAATTGCCGGCCTTTTGTATTTAAAGAACGGTCTCTGGTGTAATTATTTTGCTCCCCACTCCTTAGAACCTAGAACTGGTCCAGTGGCGCAGTAAGTGGTGTGACACCGGTGCTACACACAGCCACAACACAAACACACAACAGCCTGTGGGACACGGCAACAACACAAACACACAACAACCTGTGGGACACAGCCACAACACAAACACACAACAACCTGTGGGACACAGCCACAACACAAACACACAACAACCTGTGGGACACAGCCACAACACAAACACACAACAACCTGTGGGACACAGCAACAACACAAACACACAACAGCCTGTGGGACACAGCTACAACACAAACACACAACAGCCTGTGGGACACAGCTACAACACAAACACACAACAGCCTGTGGGACACAGCCACAACACAAACACACAACAGCCTGTGGGACACAGCAACAACACAAACACACAACAGCCTGTGGGACACAGCAACAACACAAACACACAACAGCCTGTGGGACACAGCCACAACACAAACACACAACAGCCTGTGGGACACAGCTACAACACAAACACACAACAGCCTGTGGGACACAGCTACAACACAAACACACAACAGCCTGTGGGACACAGCTACAACACAAACACACAACAGCCTGTGGGACACAGCCACAACACAAACACACAACAGCCTGTGGGACACAGCCACAACACAAACACACAACAACCTGTGGGACACAGCCACAACACAAACACACAACAGCCTGTGGGACACAGCCACAACACAAACACACAACAGCCTGTGGGACACAGCCACAACACAAACACACAACAACCTGTGGGACACAGCAACAACACAAACACACAACAGCCTGTGGGACACAGCTACAACACAAACACACAACAGCCTGTGGGACACAGCCACAACACAAACACACAACAGCCTGTGGGACACGGCAACAACACAAACACACAACAGCCTGTGGGACACGGCAACAACACAAACACACAACAGCCTGTGGGACACAGCAACAACACAAACACACAACAGCCTGTGGGACACAGCTACAACACAAACACACAACAGCCTGTGGGACACAGCCACAACACAAACACACAACAGCCTGTGGGACACAGCTACAACACAAACACACAACAACCTGTGGGACACAGCCACAACACAAACACACAACAACCTGTGGGACACAGCAACAACACAAACACACAACAGCCTGTGGGACACAGCTACAACACAAACACACAACAGCCTGTGGGACACAGCCACAACACAAACACACAACAGCCTGTGGGACACGGCAACAACACAAACACACAACAGCCTGTGGGACACGGCAACAACACAAACACACAACAACCTGTGGGACACAGCTACAACACAAACACACAACAGCCTGTGGGACACAGCTACAACACAAACACACAAGAGCCTGTGGGACACAGGTACAACACAAACACACAAGAGCCTGATGGTAAAACAGTAAACAATCTGGTGATGTCACACACTCTTGCTAAACGACACATGTAAACAAGAAAAAAGTTGCATTACACACCCCTTTGTTCAAAACCATTCAACCTACCAACCATACAATACCAAGCCCACTGCCCTAAACCATTCCTTAAGTCATTCGCATCCATTGCTTTTACACAGCTCTATTTCTCTATCTATTGAATACCACCAGATGGTCCTTTTCTGTGAAAATATTTTGTTTGCACAGCACATCCTCTTTGCTCTTTGTACATGCAGTCCAATATAGCTGTAATGAGACAGATAATTGAGGATATTTTTTATTCAGTGGCTAGTTAATTGGTTGCCACCAGTGTCTCAGCAAAGGTTAAACTGAAAGTTGCATGTCACCAATTACAATTCCAGCTGGCTTTGTTCATCTGGAAATATTTATGGCAAAAAGTCAATGTTTGGGTGACAAATGACAGGGCAGACGTGAACGCATTGCAGATCGTGGCTGAAATAGACGCATGTTGCATTCTCTCTGAAGCGCTTCTCCAGGCTTCCCCATGCATAATCTCTCCCTTTTTGCATGTCGAATCAATGTTTGCATAATCAAAACCCTATTGACAGCGCTCATCCTTTTTCTGCCGTCGCAGAAAAGAGAATGCGAACTGGCAAAGGGGAGCGAGATGAATGCATTAACATCCGTTCAGTCAGTCGACCAGATAACAAAGCTCCCCGGCTCACTGTTCACACCGCAGATTAGGTCAAGTTTTTACCCCCTCTGAGCTTCTCTCCTGTAAATGACGAGTTCTGATGTGAAACAAGCAACATGTCAAAGCGAGTTGAAAGATGTAGGTATTTTTCTGCCATGTCACAATGACAGGCCGCTGAATATTTGAGCCATTAGGGGCTTATTAGTGAATAAATGACCAGATGGTTCAGTGATGCACAGAGATGGACATATCTGGATGGTACTAATCAGCAGTGTCTGTAGCTTGGTGTCAGATCACACGACATGGTAACCCATGGCAACCGAATAAAATTTAACATTAGCAAGTCAATTTGAGATCTGGGTGCTGTAAACAGACTTCCAAACGGCCCTCCAGTGCTCTGTGGACGGAAAGAAATGTCTTCTCTTTAAAACCAGTTATGGATGTTTCTTTTCCATCACATTCCCCCCTTTGTACAATACATGATTTATCACTTTTTATTTTATGTGATCGTTAACTTATACTTTCAGAATTTAAATGGACCGTTGTCATGGGAGTTCCGGAGTTGTAATGGGAGTTGTAATTTCAATATGTCCTCCTACAACCTTATTTGGTAAATGTTTTGCCTATGTACGATGGACAAAGTGTTCAGTGGTGACAACACATTAAAGATGTAATTATTAATAAACGGTTGGGTATGTTTTATTCCAATATTCCAATGTGTTGGAAAAACAGTATACTAACTGTATGTACTGTTAAATTAAACCAAGTTTTTTAATATATTCCTTTACATGTTTCAAGGTAAAAGTCCCTTCCGTATCTAAACTACTACACTGTCAGGTTATTTTTTATTCTTCTTTTACTATCTCCGGGTTGTTTATCTTTCAAGCGCTACACTTTTTGTATTTTGTCAATACATTATTCAATTTCTGCTTTTGATTGAGGCGCTTTCATCGCTCTGATTCTGTGCTGCCCGTCACCGTAGCATTTTTACCGAAAGTAGCCTGTAAATTCCCACCCAGCCGTGAGTTTGTGTATCAATCTAATTGGTGATGGGTTGTCCTATGACAGATGGGAGAAATGAGAACTAGAAAGGTTTTGCCTTACAGCCAGCACAATGGATGGCGGGCTGTGTTTGAGTTGCATATGAATGTGGAGGTAAACACTCGGGGTCTCTTTAATTGTGTGCTTTTCAGATGGTCAGCTCCAGACCTACAGTTCACACAAACGGGCGGCTTGTTTAATGGATGAGAAGAGCCACGTGGAGACTGTCTGTCACTTCTGATTAGTAGGTCGGCGGTTCTGCAGAATAATTGATCACTGATAAGCTGAGGCCTGACTGGTTACATGTGTTTATGCTGTCATTAGGTGTACATATAGGATGTCTTAACAACTAGAGGCCTAATAAGGTCCAAATATGGAGTACACCTAGATGCCTCATTTGCTGCTCATTTGGCTTCTTCATTAGAGACAAAACATATATTAAGAAGTCCTTGTACACAGCAAGAGAATGGACATTGGCAATAACTTACAGCATACATTATTTCTTAAACAAAAGACAAATGTGCGTGAAAGGAAATCCAAAATAGCTTCTTCCGTTGTACATTTCCAACATGAACGGGCTATGATGAGAGCATGATAAACGGGGCATTGTGTGCCGGCATTGCACTTTGACTTATTGATGTAACTGGGATATTTCTCGATAAACAACTACATTTGAATAATTTATGCACGCGCGTCGTGTCGTCGTCCATTATACCACGGAACAGCGGCGTAGGCACGGCAACATAAATATAGTGGGCATTATCTGGGGTGGAAACAGTGGGATTCCATGTTATTATCCAAGCCCCCATTACATTGAATGAAGCACATTGTTATTATTTGTCATCATATGCTAATTACACATCATTAATGTTGGACCTTAATGGCCCCAAGAGTGGGTAATAGGCTGCGAAGCAGAGTCGGCCGCTCGCAGGGTATCCGAGTCTCCGGGAAGGAACACATGCTAATGAAGAAGGGACCTTTTATCTTAGCAGATTAAACGAGAAAAGATCACAACCCTCAAAATAAGCGTTCTGACATCTGTAATTGGAAGAGACAACAAGCTTTTGTTCCATTACAGGGAGCAGGAGGCGTCGGGCCGGGCGTATAAATCTCTCTAGCGGGAACCCGTGCTCCCTGAGTGCCTCCAGTCAGTTAGCCAAATGAAATCTCACTGCTGCTTGCATGCTTTTAGCTGCACTTAGACAGAGCGCGTTGAGTTAGTCCTCGCTCCTCGACTGCTTCCCAAGCACCCCGGCCGGCGTCTGTGATCTGGCTGCATGCATGTGTGACTTGTGGTAGCTTAGCGCCGTGTCAAATAAATGGATGCCCTTGTATGCTGATTCTGAATAGTGACCCCGCCAATTATTAGGGGGAGTTGTCAGAAGCCGTATGGCGTGAGATTGCTCTCGTTTGTAGTTTACTTTACGAAGCCTTTTGGTTTCCTCATGGGAGACTATCTGACTCTCTGACTATCTGACTTGCAGTATTGGCTGGTGTTCGTTCCAACTTGGGACTTAGCGGAAACAGTACAAGGTCCTTGAATATCACCAATCGAGATCCTGACCGTGTTGGTATTGGAAGAATGAGTGCGCATCTGGCCTCCTTGGAAGGGCCTGGCTCGGAGCTGGGAGGAGCAGGAAGTGACAGCTGGTCCGGCGTAGCCCCATGTTCGACCCCCAGCACTGTGTGTCGTCGCGGGCGGACAGCGGAGCTCCGTAGCCAGGCGACACGGATGCCACCCCAACGCCCGGCGGGAGGTAGCCCACCTTGGAGCCTAGGGTCATGCTGTCACCAGTCTGGGCTATGGGCGGAGGGTTACGGGGGCTGTGGTATCATGCCCCTGGCCAAGCGGCCTGTTGGGCCCCTGAGACCCAACAGGCACAGGGACCAGGGGTCCTGCTGACGGGCCATTAGCGGTTCTCTCTTCAGCTTCTCAGAGGTTCTGCTACCACAGGGAACACTGGTGTAGTCCATAGGTTCCGTGACCCAGAAGCATCCATATTGAATGACACCTGGCTGGGCGTTCCACAGGGCTGATCTCCCCTAATTTACTGTCGTGAAAGTGTCATCGCTAAAGTACATCTTATCCTGCAATGGTACAGGTTGATATCCCGACACAATCTGCTGTGTGAGTTTGTACAGCACAAAACATATCCCAACATACGAAAACCCCAAATATGATTCTACCTACATTGTTTAAGTACGTCTGTGCGTTTGGCTGTGGAGTGAAGTCCTCATTGTTGGTACGACAATTTATTTCAAAGCATGAAATCATATCACTTGGAAAGTCTCCACCATTTATCTCCCCGTGCCAGTTTCATGAATATTTTATGTATGGAGGTAGGAAATGTTGATCAGGGAAAATTGTATGGAATTTGTCTCCATTATGCATGCTTATCATAATCACAGAAACATTATGCAGTAACGGAGTAGCAAAGCCTATGTGTCTTCCGGATGACATGTGAGTGCACTCACAGACGCATTGGAGAAAAGGAAGGCCCACTTCTATTGTGAATTATAACCAGATCTGTTCTGTGTACCTCACGCAACTCCTGCTCATTGGGTAATTTTACTCACAGTGCTACAGCTTCCACCCGAGTAAATTACAGGGGAAATGATGGTGCTAAAATGTCAGTTTGTTTAATTATTGGTAGTTATCACATTTACCTTCTCTTTGACTTGAACATGTATGTACTAAGGCTGTCCCTGAGTGCCTGGGAGAAATGTGAAAGGTCAGGTGTCACTTTTAATGTGACTAGAACGCCTCTAATAAAACTCTGTTGCGATATGTGTTGAATATGAGCGCATTAATTTCTTAAATGTCTTTCACATTTCCGGGCACCTCAGCCTTTTTAACGGGGATAATTTGACAGCAGCCCTCCCCCACCAGTCTGGCTCTGACAGCTCCTCGGAGCTGGAGCTCATGTGCACCTGCGTCTAGCCAAGCATTAAACCTCCGATCCTGAACCCTCCTCACAAATGAACTGTCAGATCATTAAGGTGTGTGATGCAATATAATCTGTCTCAGAATTAGCATTGGTCGGTCCGCACAGGCTTCTCTACACTCTCTCCTGGAAAACCAGCTCGGCCAGAACCCCCAGCCCCCCCGCACGGAAGACCACCGTTTGAATATGCATCTCGGCCGCGTTTCCATGAGGGACCCGCAGGGAGGACAAGTGGAGAGCAGCTTTTGGCATTAGCATGTCAAGAGGGAAGGGTCCGTTTGGTTTTTGGGGTCCCACTGCAGATGCTCTGGCCCACTTGTTCATTACGATTGCATTTCATCAGCTTGATGATGTCCACATGTCAATTGAGCGTGAGGATTTTGCACACAAAGGAGCCTCTGGGAAAAGGACTTCAGCCGCTAATCAGCTGATTATCATACCTCAAATGGGCTGCAGAGCTCAGTTCCAAACGTCAGCCGGAGCGGCGAGGAGCGCAGGGAGGAGCGAGGAGCGGAGGGGAGCGGTGGAGCAGACAGGCCCAGATACACTGCAGGCTGCAGGCTGATTAAACCAGCCCTTTTATGAGCACACATGGAGGAATGCAAAGTGGGCAGAGGGAATTTAGTCAGATCAGGGAAAATAAAACGAGAGTGTGATCACAGTTTGTTGCTACCTTAGGTGTAGTTACCGTAAGAGAAGTTAGCGTAGTTTAATGTAGTTACCGTAAGAGAAGTTAGCATAGTTTAATGTAGTTACCTTAAGAGAAGTTAGCGTAGTGTAATGTACCTTAAGAGAAGTTAGCGTAGTGTAATGTACCTTAAGAGAAGTTAGCGTAGTTTAATGTACCTTAAGAGAAGTTAGCGTAGTTTAATGTAGTTACCTTAAGAGAAGTTAGCGTAGTTAGGTGTGGTTACCTTAAGAGAAGTTAGCGTAGTTTAATGTAGTTACCTTAAGAGAAGTTAGCGTAGTTTAATGTAGTTACCTTAAGAGAAGTTAGCGTAGTTTAATGTAGATACCTTGAGAAGTTAGCGTAGTTAGGTGTAGTTTCCTTAAGATGAGTTAGTATAGTTAGGTGTAGTTACCTGAAGAGAAGTTAGCGTAGTTAAGTGTAGTTACCTTAAGAGGAGTTAGTATAGGTGTAGTTACCTTAAGAGGAATTAGTATAGTTAGGTGTTGTTACCTGAGGAGAAGTTAGTGTAGTTACGTGTAGTTACCTAAAGAGTGTTACCTAAGGTGTGGTTACCTGAAATTGTGATACTTTTTGCATTGTTACTTTAAGCATAGTTATCTTAGATGTTGTTATGCCAGTTTAAGGTACATCAAGGGCAGTTACACTCAGGTGTTGTTTTAAGTGTTTCAGCAATGCATGAAGCCCAGTCTGTAACCGAAAACCTTTAATCCTCCGTGCATTTCCATTTGTTAACAGAAGATGCCTAATTTGGAAGCTGCCAACTAACGTCTGTCCGGTTTGGCAGTGTAATGAAAAGCTTTTAATTATTGTGCTCAATAAATAATGTTGCGTGATCACATTGTTCACTGTTGCAGTATTTATTGTGTTGAGTCGAAGCTCTGTCGGGACGTTAGCGTCTGATGCACAAGACACACATTCGTATGTGCGGCACGTACAGTACGCTTTTTATTTATTCACAGTCTCATTGTGTGGCTCTTAATCCATCACCGTCTTCCCCGTTGCACGTGCTCAAAGGGCACATCTCGGTTCTCCTGCCCGTTCGTTTGAACGGCGATACCCTAGCCGGCGCAGAACGCGGCGGAAGTCACAAGTGACTGGACGGACCAATTATAAAGTCTGCAATCTGCATTGTTCTTGGAGCAGGAAAGGAATCAATGTGCTGAAGGCGTATCCCCATCAGAAGACCTAATGATGTCTTTCTGGACCACAGCCTCGCACACTGCATTGTAATCTTCTGCTAATTAAGTTTATAATGCTCAGGCAGGCCTCCGCATCAGCACTATTCCACGGAGGACAGTGAACTTATTTATGTAGCTCTCTCCGTTCCATCGTTAGCTCCATTATAATTAAAGGGGAATTATTCAGAATAGAAAACCGGGTTTATTGGAATTAGCGTCGACTGTAAGCACGGGCTGAGGTTGTTTCCAATCATGAGGCCCGATTAATTCAGATTGAACGCGTACGTCACAGATCAGTCAGGAAACGTGTTGGTCCTAGTCAGCTCCGTGTGACACCCGTGGTCAACGCGAAGCCTTGTTTAGGGTCGTCGACGGGGAAGCGGCGCGTACTACATGTCTCCCCGGCGTCTTGGTTGCCAGATCAATAAGAGCAGCCATATTCTCGATGTAACGCCTTTGTGCCCCATTCACTCATGTGGCCATATCAGAATAGTTCAATAAGCTGGATTTATTTCTGCCGTAGGTTTGAGACATAGCGAACCAGAGAGGGAAAGTGTGTGGACCCGGGGAGAATCGGTGAATATGTGGTACGACGGGCTGAGAGGAACCAGGGGATGGTGGAACTCAAACAGTCCCACTCAAAAAGATATGCTTTGTGTCTTGTATTTTTTGTGTCAACGGTATACTGAAGGATACAAGCACCTGCTTTACATACAGAATAGGGCGAAAGGCTCTGTCAGGACACTCGTCTGATGTGTAGCATTACTGTGTGTTTGTCAACCCAAACCGGATGTGTTTCCACCCTACTCACTCCACAGTGTTGGCTCATGTTAATACGGCACTCGTTCACTTTCGCTTTTTTCTGAAGAGGTAACTTCGGCCTTCGTCTTCTTTTCTCACAGAGGTTGACGGACTGTTAACTGACAAGCTTCTAGCATTTGGCAAGATGTTATCCAGGAGCCTAACTCATCTCTAGACCTGACAGCCCCGCACACATGCCAAAGAAACTTCTTCTAAACTTCTCTATATTGCTATGAGTGACCAGCTCTCAAAGCTGAGGCATGTGTTTCAGGCTCCACACAGTGCAAGATTTCTTCCCTTTTCCTTGATTAGACAGAGGAAGACAGTAGGCAATACTCTCATGGCTAATGAGACACTAGATTAAGCCTTTATTTATTTTCAATTTCAGGTCTCCGTTTGTCTGTGATTTCGGACTCACTGGAATTTCGAAAAAAGCCAAATATTTGATCTATGTCTCATCCTGGTTTACCATTTAAATAATGGCTTTTTACAGAACGTATTAAATGGAAATAGAGGATATTCATCTATAGCACTGGAATTAGCCGTAGCAACTTAAAGGAGCTGCAGGTGATGCAATTGGCCAAAGTAGAAGAGGTAGATGGGAACAATTAAATGTGCTCTCCTTTCTACCGCGGTGCCTACAATCGTGAGGCCTTCGTGTGGCCATGATGGATAAGCCCGGATAAGTCTACAAAGCCTGCTTCAATGCTAGTGAGATTAGTACCGTGTGTCCCTCTGTGGAACCCCGGAGCACACGGGAGTGACCTCGGCCTCGGCGACAAGACAGCCAGCCTCGCTGCTCCCAGGCGCTCCAACACGCAAGCCCTCTCCATAATTAGCCATAATGGCGTCTGAATACAGGCCGGGTTAATGAAATGTTGTCTACATGAAGGAACTAGGGGCTTATGGGTAAAGAAAACAGCGGGGTTCTGCCAGGAGCCCGATGATAGCAATTTGCAGAGTGAGTTATTTCCCACAGCCTCCGTACAGAGGTTTGTTCTGAGCGCGTTGTGCTCTTAAATGGGGTATAGTGTTCTATTTCCCGTCCATTAATATGCATGGGACGACTAATGAGGCCGAACCGACTAAGATAATACCATCCTGGCGCCGCCGCATCACATATCGCATTAACGCCGCGTGACTTTGTGTCGAAGCATTCGTCTCCGCGCACCGTTGGACACAGGCCGAAACGGGAAGAAATGTGCTCGACGGAACGTGGACGCGGCGGCTTCGATATGCATTTTAATTGCCTCACTGAAACGGTCGTGGAAGGAAGCCCACTGTTGATTGAGCATTGGGTTAGTTTTTTTTCTGGGATATTAAGATACATAATTAGTTCATTTTATTATGCTTTTTATTGGTGTACAGCGCTCACAATTTTGTACGGTGGAATACAAAATGAAGTGAGCATTTCATCAAGGCGTTGTTCTAGAAAATGGTGTTGTATATGAGGAGACTGATCACAGAGGATACATCGAAAAGCAATCTAAAGGCACGCATATGGATTTGTGTCTTTATTCCGAGGCGATGAATTGATAGCAAACACTCACCAGAACCTCCATTCCCCTCTTAACAACGTATTGATGAATATAAATACAAACCAGCATGTTATCATCTCATTACTGTGTGTGCTTTAATTGAACACGCCTCCATTTCCCGTTTCATTTGTAACTGAATGCTGAGATCCGAATGAACACAGCCCAAATTAATCTTATGTAAAAGAAAATCATCACTTGGTTTTTCACATTTCATCGATTGCTAGCCACCTAGAAATAGGTTGTGGGGCAATGGACTATCAGGTTGTTGCCGTTGATGTTATTAAACGTTGCTATAATGTGTACAATCCTCGTTGGAAGGAGAAGAAATGATTTTTCCTAGCCAGAAACTGGCCTCTCACTGTCAGCAATTTTCCGCATTGGAGTGATGCTGGTGCATTAGTGTTGTCTTCTCTCAGTAAATAATGTGTCCTCATTCAGTCAGCGTGAGGAGACAGAGCATTTCACTACAATGGGCTATTATTGGCTATCATTGGTTTGAAACAGACTCTCCGGAGAGACTGGGGGACTTTTGTGAACTGGAAATGTCTGCTTTTCATTTCTCTGAGAAAGCCTTTGGGTTTCCACATTTCCACATTCTTTTTATTCGCGCTTAAATTACATAGATCAGTTAAACTAAATAGGAGATGGATCCTGGTGCCTTGATACTGGAACATTCTCCTCTGCTCATAATAGACTGGACCATTCTCCTCTGATACTGGACCATTCTCCTCTGATACTGGACCATTTTCCTCTAATACTGGACCATTCTCCTCTGATACTGGACCATTTTCCTCTGATACTGGACCATTTTCCTCTGATCATAATGGACTGGACCATTCTCCTCTGATACTGGACCATTCTCCTCTGATACTGGACCATTTTCCTCTAATACTGGACCCTTCTCCTCTGATACTGGACCATTTTCCTCTGATACTGGACCATTTTCCTCTGATCATAATGGACTGGACCATTCTCCTCTGATACTGGACCATTCTCCTCTGATACTGGACCATTTTCCTCTAATACTGGACCCTTCTCCTCTGATACTGGACCATTTTCCTCTGATACTGGACCATTTTCCTCTGATCATAATGGACTGGACCATTCTCCTCTGATACTGGACCATTCTCCTCTGATACTGGACCATTTTCCTCTGATACTGGACCATTTTCCTCTGATACTGGACCATTCTCCTCTGATACTGGACCATTTTCCTCTGATACTGGACCATTTCCCTCTGATCATAATAGACTGGACCCTTCTCCTCTGATACTGGACCATTTTCCTCTGATACTGGACCATTTTCCTCTGATCATAATAGACTGGACCCTTCTCCTCTGATACTGGACCATTTTCCTCTGATACTGGACCATTCTCCTCTGATACTGGACCATTCTCCTCTGATACTGGACCATTTTCCTCTGATACTGGACCATTTTCCTCTGATACTGGACCATTCTCCTCTGATACTGGACCATTCTCCTCTGATACTGGACCATTCTCCTCTGATACTGGACCATTCTCCTCTGATACTGGACCATTTTCCTCTGATCATAATGGACTGGGACATGTAATTCCCTGACTCCATATTTGATACTATGAGGCCTAAATGGACTTCTTTCTCCTCTCCCTTCTGACCCTGGAGCACAGTCCTCAGGACCCCTTTTCACTTTTTTCTCCCCTTCTCTCCTCTCCTCTCCCCTACCCTAGACCCCTTCCTCCTCTTCTCCCTCATACCCTGGATCTTTTTTCTTCTCTTCTCTTCTCCTCCTTACCCATGGACCTCTTTCTCCTCTTCTCCCACCTACTCTGGACATCTTTTCTCCTCTTCTCCCCCCTACTCTGGACATCTTTTCTCTCCCCTTACCCTGAACCCTCTTCTCCCTCCTACTCTGGACCTCTTTTCTCCTCTTCCCCTCCTACTCTGGACCTCTTTTCTCCTCTTCTCCCTCCTACTCTGGACCTCTTTTCTCCCTCCTACTCTGGACCTCTTTTCTCCTCTTCCCCCTCCTACTCTGGACCCATTTTCTTCTCTTCTACCCCCTACCATGGACCTCTTTTCTCCCCCCTTACCCTGAAACCCCTTTTCTCCTCCCCCCTGGCCATGGATAAACTCTGGCTGGAACCTCCCTCCTTCCAGCCGCCCTCCCCTCCCCCCAGGCTGGACCCCTCTCTCGTGTGCGAGGCCCGGCTGTCAGGGCCTCTCCTGTGAGTGCGGCTGCTGTGATTTCCTCTGGGCCATCAGGTGGGCTGCTGCTAACTAACCAAGCCTGAGACAGGGTGACCTCAAGCCTCAACATGATGGGTCTGAATCAACAATGTGTTCAGCCTAAACAGGGAGGGAGAGACCAAACAACTTAGTAGGCTGCTGGGAAGTAAACCCACACCCCTGCCTCTCACAGTTGTTTATGTACCTGAGGAAATGCTCCCAATAAGCAGTCAAATCTTCTCCCCAACCGTCCTTGCAAGTCGAACTATGATCTGGAAGTTCTGACGTCGGTTGTTCATCACAGTGATCTCGTTGCCGTGATAATTTGCGGTAGGTGTACTGTAAATCAAGTAAACTTGCCTGAACTGTCGTTACGGCGATCATTAACACATGTGATATCATCAGCGCATGGCAGGTACTTCATTACCTGATGCTTCGCTCTGTTTCAGAGGCCCCGATGTATTTTTCTCTATCAGGACAATTTCTAGTGCAGGCAAACTCCATATTAGCCCGTCTGATTACAAACAGCTCAGCTCTAATGAGTTTCTCCAGTGCCACACTTTGCAATGGAGCTCATTAAGGCTAATCATACTGTAGTACGAGTTTCACGGAGGATTTTACACCCAAACTTTCTCTTTCTAATTGATTTAGCACGCAATAGGAACCTTTATACAGGTCTGATTGGCTTGCTCTAATAACAAATTGTTAGAGTCAGTAAGATAATCCGGTTAATTGCACGTAGAAATAACTCCCGAACAACATTCAGATTTATTCGCTTTATCATATCCCTTTGTTTCTTATTAACCGAGGTCTCTATTGTGCACCGTGCACAGGGGTAGTTAACATCTGAAGAGCTAATCACATTTGATAATCATGTTACTGAATAGCCGAGTATTGCCGAAATCGCCCTGGTCTCTCCCGGGTCCTCCTCTGCTCAAAATGTTTCAAACTTTTTCGCCCCCCCCTCCCCGCCCATTATTCCCAGGAGCTCCCCATCCTCCCCCCATCATATCTGAAATGCGCGTACAGCAGTCAGTGGCCGTCTTTTGCTTGAGAGCTCTTTGCCTTATGCTTCCATCAGAAGAGTGTAAGTCTCACAGATGCACTGCTTAACAATGCCATCCCTCGCTCCCATCGGAAGCCGGAAGGTTGTGGAGCTGCGCCCCGCAGAATAAGGGGGGCAGGTCCCCTGTGATTGGCGAGAGCTGAACATCGATGCCAGCTTCCATCTGTCATGATAGCCTATCTCTGAACCTTCAATCTGTCAAAAGCTTGCAGCCTAGCTGAAGGCTCCAGGAGATTTGGCGTGCTAAACAGATTTGACAACAGGCATTATCACTGCGAGGGGGCCGGGCGACGGAAACGCCATCAACGTGTTAATTGTGGCTGGAGATGTAAACTGTCACATCTCATCTCATTGGACAGTCGCGTTGCCATTTTCCACGCGTCCTTCGTTTCCCTCACTTTACGAAACGCGGCGGAAGGTGCAAGCGAACATTGTCACCATGAGGATGGGTCCAGATCGTGAACCTCCGTACACTCTTTTTCAGGTGGGGTTTGACCTTGTGAATCGTCTTACAGAAGAGACAACACTGACTCTATAGCACTGTGGAGAGGAGTCCCCTGTGAGGTCTGCTTTTACTAGCATAGGCCATAAAACACAATTCTGCAACAACAGCTTTTTCCCCACTCGTGTTATAAAGCCTAAACTTAAAAATCCTATTATGACTAGAATATTTTTTCCGATGAAATATTGGCGTCGACCATAATAAATTCACCTGATGGTAAAGTGTGTGGATAGTTTAATACCATTGCGTTGTCCTTGCTCTCTTTCATCCAATGATCACATTAATGTGAATTGCTACAATTAATGATGAAAGCAGCCTATTACATGTAACCAGTCCCCTGACAGGCCTTCATGGTGATGGTTGGTTTAACCCCCAGGCTGTGCTAATGGGATTTAACAGCAGGTGACTGGTAACACACACACACCCACACCCCAGTGACCTTTAACCCCCAGAGACCCCCCTTAGCTTAAGCAATCTCCCACTCAGCCCCCTTGATCGGCTGTTTGGCGTCTGTTATCGACGCAAGCTATTTTGTTTGTTTGTCTGTTTGTTTGCTGTCTTTTTTCAGCCTAGTCACTCTCCCGGCATATAGATGCAGGTCCGTATGACGAAAGCCAGTCAAAGCTGACTTGTCTGTGTGTTTTCTCTGTAGAGCCAGTATCTACACATACATATGCATCGTGTGACGCAGATAGAGCCCGTGCTAGCGGACACAGACAGCAGGTGTATGGTGGAGATGACAGACGACGGCCAGACGAATAGGCCATCCCCCCGTACTCAGGTCAACTCACAACAGTGATGTCCACGCCACAAAGCTCTGTTTGTCTGACAAGACACCTTAAGAGTTTTTGTAATGAATGCCATTAGTATTTTTTACTTTCTTTGCCATCGAGGAATACATTTCTGGTATGTTTGAAGATTATAAAGCGAGCAGGGCTCTTAGATCGTTGAACTCAGGACAGCTAGTAGAGCCCAGAGACAAAACGAAACATGGTGAAGCTGCGTTCTGCAGTTTCGCTGCATGCAACTGGAATAAACCACCAGAAATGTTTTGACGCTTACTAAATGTATACATTTTTAAAGCCAGGTTAAAAACATTTATTTT
The DNA here is from genome assembly GCA_029465975.1 of Dallia pectoralis. Lineage (NCBI taxonomy): Eukaryota > Metazoa > Chordata > Actinopteri > Esociformes > Umbridae > Dallia > Dallia pectoralis. The sequence goes on from CM055731.1 coordinate 13,534,688, forward strand.
TCCAAAAGCATCTAATAGATGGCATAAATGAAAACCTTTTATGTATACATTAAAGACCTGGAAGTTCTAAAGACTTCTTGACCAGGTTCTAGAGACCATTTGAATATGTACCAGATGCCAGTAAAACGGTTGCTATGAATATAAAATGCATGTATTTTATTATTTATTATTTCTCCTTTGTAAAGCACATTGAATTGCTTCTATGCATGAATTGTGCTATAAACATTTTTTTTATAGGAAAAGAAAACCATTTGAATTATCATTATTGGCCTTAATTAATAACATTTTGGAAACACCTGGAAGTTTAGTATACATTTCTTCTGTGATGATAAACATCCAATCCTCTCAGACACACAGTTAAGTGTACTTTAGTCTCTAAGCACTGACTAATGATAAACCTATTAATTATGCTCTGGAGGTGACTAGGGTGATCACATTTTTAACGATCCATCATTATTTCATCGGCAGAAGACCTTGCCAGGCTTCAGATCCTCCGATCAGCAGAAAGGGCTTGTGTAAAGGGCTTCCATTATGTGCGGACAGTGGAGCTGTCAGAGCCGTCAGTAGAGCCAGGTGAGGCCATGGTGTCACCCCGTCCTTCCCTGTCCGTCAAGAGGCCGGCTGCTCTCTCAGCATGTGTCCTTTTATTGTGTGTCGGTCCTGTTGTCTCTTCTCACTACAGATCTACAGTAAATGGAGGCCGTCCATTTACACAGATATGGGCTCTCAGACGAGGATCCACAGAGGACGGGGGCCAGAGAGAGTGGGGAGAGGACGGGGGGCCAGGGAGGACAGGAGGACCTGGGAGGACGAGAGGACCTGGGAAGACGGAAAGTATGGCAAGAACAGGGAGGACTGGAGGCCAGGGAGGACTGGAGGCCAGGGAGTAAACGGAGGACGGGGGCCAGGGAGTAAACGGAGGACAGGCAGGACTGGAGGTCAGGAAGTAAATGGAGGACGGGGAGTAAAGGGAGGATGAGAGGCCAGGGAGAAAGGGAGGGGATGGCTTTGTTATCCCGGTAATTAAGGACATTGCGGCTCTCATGTAGGGCTTGGACAGGATGTGGCAAATGACCGTATCTTTGGGTGGAAAAGCTGCTCCTCTGTGCTCTGTCCGTCCTCTGGGGACCTCATCATCTTCCCTAACAGTCAGGATGGGATTTTGTACCCTCTGTTCCCTCACCTTTCTCTTCCTCCCCACTGTCTGGTCCTCCGGCACCTCATTCTCTGACTACTCCCTTTGTCACCCGTCATTTGAAATGAAGGTCTATTTCTTTACCCTAACATTTCTCGGAACCTCTGATCTTCGGATGTTTTTTATACACTTTTTTCATTTTCATTGATTCGATTGACAAATTGAAACCTTAAATAAAAATACATGCGCATTAAAAAGTACAATGCTGAAAACACAAACAAAAAGTAATTGCATGAATAAAATAAATCATCAAAATTCAAATGTGTGTATAAAATAGACCGTACCCACCATTTTCCCCAGTGACTCATAAGCCCCTCCTCTTTTATCCCAATACCCCAACCAGCTATAGACCCCGCCCCCACCCCACCCCCAGTGCTGGAGTGATGGACAAGCGCGCACAATTACATTTTTTTTCTTCCTACTAGCATTGACTTTGAAGACACAGCTACTTCTCTGATGTACATACTATTACTGTGTTGTGTGGATGTCCCACATTCCTATCTGAAGTTGAATGAGCCAATGGTCTGTAGCTCTGGATAGGAGCGTCTGCAAAATGTAAAATGTGGATGGGCCGCAGCAGCAGAATGGAAGAAACCTCTATTACGTATATTAGTTAGAATTTAAGACTGAATTGTGACAAATAGTCCAAGAAAAGTGCTTTGACATATTTTTTAATAAAGATAATTTCTCTCTGATATATGCATATTCCTTATTAAATATAGGGTATTTCCCAAGAGACACTATTTATTTGTGTTAATCACAGTTTCCCCCCCCCCCAAATCCTCTATTAGCGATAGTTTGTTGTAGCATTTGTCAGCGTATCATGAAGCCCCTCACAGGCCGCCTCCCACTTTGAAAATGCGTCATGTAGACAGGATATACGTCTGCATGATTTTGGGCGGCATTTCGAAGCACCTGTCAAATGTAGTGGTCTGTAATCTGTAACTATCTGAAGGTCATACCTTTTTTTTAGGAGATCTTGCCTTAGTAAATAAAATAAGGCAAAAGATCCTTCTAGAAACCGATCCTTCAACCTAGAGCTTTGATCGTGGACATTATAAGCAGTGATTCTGCAATTTCATTGAAGCACTTTTTAACATACCAGTCACGTTAAAAGATTGTTTTCAGTTTAAACAGTTGCTGATAACTCAGTGTTTGTAGAGAGAAACACGAGGTCCTTTAAATAAATCCCAAGCTTCGTGCAGAAAGCCAGGGGCGCGGTGACTGGATTGACGACAGACAAATAGGAAATGGTAATTTATGTGTAAACCTCTATCCTGAAGGATCCCCGGAAAGACAGCCCACCAAGCCCCACTGAGGCCACTGGAGAAATATTTTGTTGCCCGGAAATCACTGCATAATGTCTGGGAAAATGGATATAATGCCTTACCTCCCCCTTTGTCCCTGGCTTCTTAGGAGTCAGTGCTCAGACGAGGACCGGGTAAAAGGTGCCGCTCACGACAAGCCTTGGTTGCAGCCGCCTGGCAAGAAGGAGAACACTCCAGGGTTTAAAAGTACCCAAAGCATCCTGGGTAATTAGCCATTACGGCGCTGTCACGGAGGGTTCTGCAGTCAATACAGCGATAATTTGGGCAATGGTGAATGACAGTGCTGTCCAGGCTTTTGGGATGATCAAGGACAGATACAGCTGCACCAGGCATCTGTCAGGCCCATGAATCACTCCTCCAGCCAGCAGCTGGGTGACTGGAGCAGAGAGAATCGCTGGAGAGACATGTGCAGACACACAAATAAACATGTTCTCTGCTCCCCTCCGCCACACGGGGAAATGGCTATTAAAGGCCTGCCGGTAGAGAGCACCGGGTGGAAAAGCCTTGTTACCTCCGGATGGCAAATGAATGACATTGGAAATAAGGTGAGGAATAAGAGCCGGAGCAAGGAGACGTCTTCTCCTGTTGTCTCCTCCGTGTATGTACAGACACGAATCAAGCAGCAGCGGAGACGCAAATTAGCATGACGAAATAAAATCCCGTCTGAAACTACGCAGCGAAATGCCGTCACTAATCAACTGGAACGTCCTGATGTAATGATGGCCGCCTTTATGCGAAGGCTTGGTGTGTGTAAAGGTTATTGCATCGTCATTTTGCTGCCATCTAAGGGGTGTCCTTCTTATCTAACTTAATTCGACGGCTTTCGAATGACATAGAACCGGTTTATATGTTATCCAAAAGGCAGCAGGAAGTGTCTTGCTGAGATAGTCAAGTTATTAGAGGTCATCTGCATTTGGATATCCTAGGTTGCCAAGGCCAGTGTTTTTCATCCTCTATGCTGAAAGCCTTCTACCTTATTGCGGTATATTTAATCATATCTGTAGAAAGTCTCCAGCTCTGGGACTCGGGGCTTCTTATCATACTTTAATCAATAACTCTCTCCCAATGTTAACACAATGCAGCGGCCGCCTGGCAACAGCTAGAGTGTACGTGTATTATGGACAATAAGGTCTGGGTAATGGCAAGGGACGGCCGGCGCTGGATCGGAAACACTGTTAATGAGAGAGAATAATTATTTGTACGTGTTACGTTAGAAAACGCCCGCGTGCAAACCAGTCGGATGTGTTTTTGCAGATGTTTCACTGGCAACGCGTTACTCCGTGCGATGCAGTCAAGTGTGAATTACATTGTCTATGGCCCTCTCTAAAATACTTGTCAAGCCCATTCATAAACGACTCGAATCCTGCCAGGAGCTTATTTAATCAGATAGCATTATGGTATGGCAGTGACCTAGCGCACCACCTCGGAAAATAAAAGGCACCAGTGGAATAAGTCACCTTCCTACAGCGTAATTACCGCCATTCATCTAAGAACGGCATTAGCTTCATGATAAAGACAGTGAAAATGCCTATCCATCTTCCGCACAATGACTATGTAGATGCACAACTGTGACAGTCAATTAAAAATGAAATATATCGCATTATTTCTACTTTTAGTGGAATGCTTATATTCAATTTCAAATATGTAAATACCTGGCAGGGTTTCAAAGCTGTTTTCCAATTTATTTTCCCATTTCTCTCCAAAGTGGAACACCATAAACTGTGAATATTTACCTGCCTTTTACCATGGTTGGTGTCTTCTCCTGCGTGACTGCCGTATGACCACATTTAGCATTCCCGGGGGATCCATTCCCATGTACACCTCTATAAAGGGAATTTGCAGAAAGGAAAAGGGAACATGTTATATCGGTCGTTTGCTGTGCCAGTAGATTTTCTTTCGAGCTGCGTATCAGCTATGATAACTTGTTGTCCATTATCTCTGCCGAGATGAACATTTAAATGCCCTGTAATTAGTGTGTCCTTCATTCCAGTCAATAGGCCGGCGTTATCCACTTGGAGACCTCATGACTCTTAATTGAATTGGTTTAAGTGGAAGACAATTGGAAATGTTCTGTCATCTGTCTCCCGAGGATGTGTGTTTGTGTGTGTGCGTGTGTGTGTGTGTGTGTGTGTACGTGCGCGCGCGCGTGTGTTTGTGTGTGCGTGCGCGCGTGTGTGTGTGTGTGATTGGGGGTGATTACCAAATACAGTGTATAATTTTGCATTCCCCTAAAATATATTATACACTTCAGCAGAAAAGAATCCTGTAATGCTTATGAATCTCTGCAAATAGTGTTGTGTTTCTGCGAAGGACATAACGTATAATACGTATTTAAACCTGTGTCTGTGGAGTACAAAAGATACGTAAATGTAAATCGTTTTACAGCAACTCTGACAGTGTCCCTGAAAGAGTTTGCTCAATTGTGACATTCTTCTTTAGCGGAGGTCAAAGTAATGTCTGAAGTTAAACGGAGGCTCCGGGAGCTCAAACAGAACCAGGCTAGCGAACGGATGAGCCATTATAAAAAAACATTCAAATGGAACTTAATGTCCCTGTTCTCTTGTGCGGCGTCTCCGGCGTGGGTAACTTTCTGTCCTAATTATCCATTTCAGCCTGTCTGTTTCACATCTCCTACACCACCTCATTATCCTCTGGGCCACCTCGCAGTCTGCTCAGTCGGACATTAGTAAAATGGGCCCTTTGACTTGTTCTCAACAGGATAGACGTTCGGTAGAAGCGACCGGAGATAGAGAAAGTGGCCGAGGGTTGAGAGTTATGGGCTAAAGCGGAGCCTGGCATGCTGAACTTATTGACTGGGTATTTCATGCGCTATCTTTTCAGAAAACAACATCTGATCTGAGGGCAGGCTGTTTGTGTAGCGGTGCGACTGTTCCCTAGGTCTGAAATGGGGCGAATGTGAACCATCCGTAGATTGATTATTCAGATCAAAACAGGGGAATATCTTTAAATCAAGTACAATATTGTGAAAACCATGTATGGATCGCAAGTCACTCCTCCACGTGTTTTGTTTTCTGATACCAAGAAAATAGTAAAAGGTAGGTAAAATAGGTAAAATATTCCGGCTGTGTTTTTTACCTGATATGGACACAGCTGGAACCCCAGTGTGTACAATCCTGAGCCAACTTGTTCTGACATTGAGTCAGGCTTAAGTCAGGTTTATTATTGTAAAGTCGAGCCTTCTTGACCATAATACAGCTCAAAGTGACAGCAATAAGAAGCTGATCATATCTGGTCACTACAAGCCCCTGCCTCTTCCTCCTTTAATTAAACCTACACATCGCGCTCGTCTTTGCTTATCGTGTGGCTGGGACATTGATACTCATTATTTCCTAAGTCCAAACACCAAGAATCTGTCAAGAACGCATCCATCACCGAAAGGCTGCTTGTAGTCAGCAAAAAAGAAAAAAAACGCTCCCGTCAGCGAATTCTACAATTTGCAATTTTCCACGGCGTCGTGACGTGCTTTTATTGCTGAAGATCACTTTAAAATGCGTCGATCATGAGGACGCTGCCTTGTTAGCCCTCTCTCCTGGCCTCTGCTGTAATGACGGTCATTAACAGGGCCTCACCTCAGGAAGTGGCGCCGTGTTCATTTGCCATGGCGTTAATTCGGGAGGACACTGTGAATGTGAGCGCTGTGCCGTGAGCGCTGTGCCGTGAGCGCTGTGCCGTGAGCGCTGTGCCGTGAGTCCTGCTGCCGCCCGCTCGGCAAGCCCTCCTGTTCGGTTCTTAAGTGTGCCGGGGGCCTATTCTACCATTCATTACGTGCCTAAAGCTTGAGTTATTCTCTCCTTGGTGTGGGGATGAATGTTATTAAAGGCGTAGTCGCCTGACACCTGCTCTAATGAAAAATAGGTTGTTTCTGAAGGTTACGTTGCCAGCCAGCTCAGAAATGCCTTCTCCATTTCTCCTAGCCTAACACTGGCCAGTGTAATTCCCACCTCCTGATAGATCTTTTCTCGTCCGGTTTTGTGGCGCTGTGTGCCGAAGCCTTATCATAAAGAGACCTTTACTACCCTTCTGTCTGCCTCTCTCTGTGCTCAGCAAAGGGCCAGGTTGGACAATTTGGCACATCATGAAACTAGGCTACTGTGTTTGTTTTGGAACGGGGGACCGTCCTGGGCCGGTAATTAGGAGACATTGTTTTTTGTTTCGGTTTTCTGCCGGCCTGGCCGTACATAGTCGGAGAGATCACTGAATGCACAGTCCCTAGCATCATCAATTTGCCCCACAACAGAAATTCACAGTAATTTTCAAACACAAATCTGCTACAGTTTTCAGTGAAAACATTCCTGACACAATTGGATGAACACGAAATCCCCAAAACGTACTTGCACGTTTGCATATTTTAAATGGAGGGAAATACACATTGTGCAGCCTGTCTCGTGACGACGCAGAGTTTCGTGGGAGAGAACGAGAGAGTCATGCTCAGCTGAAGGAGTAGATAGAGGGCTGTTTTAAGGGCAGAGGTCATGCTGATGTTGAACCCGCCCACACTGAGACTCCCCAGGCCAGGCCCATATAAGTGGCCCCTCCTCCGCCTCCCACTGAGTCGCAGAACATCCATCCTGACTCATCCACACTCGTCCACATGGCCAGCACGGTCGCCAACGGATCCGGGCTGGGCTCGTCTATTCTCCAGCCTTTCCGCTCATCAGCTTTCAGGGTGAGACCCTGTTCAGACGCTCGTCGTTAAAGACGAAAAATGCAGAAATCGTGACATTGGCGAAGTCATATTGAACATGACACCTAGTGTGGTTTTAAGATGTTAAAGGGGAGGTGTGGGCTTTGGGTAAATTACTATCAAGGACATCGAGTATGTATCATCCTCCTGGAGCCCCTAGCTCCCGCTCATTGTATTGATTATTTATCACAGCCAATGTTTGTGGATATGTGAGTGGAGCATATATGGTCCCTCTGTTCCCTCACACAACCAATCAGACTCAAATGAGACATGAATAACACATCACGGCGAAAGCCTGCTCGGTAAAATAGCTCCAACAACAGAAGGACTCTGAGTGCTTTATCATCCGAGCGTCTGAGTCTAAGCCCCGGTGTCAACTAGACAGGCCAGTGAAGATCGCCTCCAGGTAAGGTGACTGGTCGTGACAAGGGGAAACCCGTGTGTCAAACCACAGCAAACAAGTCCTTGTTGCCCGTTCACGTTCAGAAGGAACCCCCCGAAAAACATGGCACGATACGGCGTTGCTATTTCGGAAATGTTCCTCCTTAAACCTTTGCTCTTTGCCAGTGCTTGTCACTTCTTTCCTTGTTAGTTGCCATGGCGCCTACTGTGGTTCAGTCGCACACCCTGCTGGGATTTGTGACATCACACAGATGTGTTACTGCCACAGTGTTAAAGTCTGTGTGAGTTTGCGGCGTTGTACCGCGCCCCGGCCCGTGTAGTCATTCAGCCCCGGTCCTGTCTAACACGTAACAGACCCTAAACGCAGCTGTTCCAGGGTCAGCCGCAGAGACCTTTAATGTTGGGCCGCCACCTCTCGCTGGACATAAATCACGGCAGACATCAGAGTACCCCAAAAGCAGCGGTATGTGGGTGTTCCCCTGCCGAAAGGCATGAGTTACAGGCCGATAGCGGTGCCTCGTCACTTTAATGGTCAATCTGTGTAACCCGGGTTTAAACACAATTGGGGCAACCACCCAAGCAGACATGTTCACAAGGGCTGTGGGGAAAAGCCCCCATAGACTGCTCTGTCTGTTTTATCTAAAGCCCTCATAGACTGCTCTGTCTGTTTTATCTAAAGCCCTCATAGACTGCTCTGTCTGTTTTATCTAAAGCCCTCATAGACTGCTCTGTCTGTTTTATCTAAAGCCCTCATAGACTGCTCTGTCTGTTTTATCTAAAGCCCAGACTGCTCTGTCTGTTTTATCTAAAGCCCAGACTGCTCTGTCTGATTTATCTAAAGCCCAGACTGCTCTGTCTGTTTTCTCCATCGACTGCTCTGTCTGTTTTCTCCATAGACTGCTCTGTCTGTTTTCTCCAACGCCCTCACAGACTGCTCCGTCTGTTTTCTCCAACTCCCTCACAGACTGCTCCGTCTGTTTTCTCCAAAGTCCTCAACACAAATACAGTCTGCACTATTCTCCAGACGTTCAGAGCCAATCCGGCACAGTTGCGATTGGCACTCACGGTAACTAATCCCTCGAACTGTGGAGTAGATAAAAAACATTATGCTCCCTGTTCGTGGACCAAACAATAACATGGCATTAAGCACCTGGTTAACATTTACAATTCAGGCTGTGATTGTGTGTGTGTGTGTGGCACCTGTGGAGCGGTTAAAACACCCGCTCACATCCTCTCCGCGGTCCGTCGGTGTGCTTTGTTAGAGTTGTTTTTGAGGCTGAGACTCCACTTGTCAGATTATGCCACATTTCCATTTGACTTTCATAAGCTGTATACGCTTCAGAAACTGTGGCAATAGCTTCCCTCTTGTGCAAAGGCTTTTACATATGTTGTGTTTCTGGGAAGTGCTGCCCCAGTTAGAGCGATAGTTTAAAAAACAATCCCACAAGGTTATATTTGTTTTTTTACACACCGTGTTTTTCTTTCTTGTTTTGTGTTAGATGTTTTTGCACATAAGAACGGGTCTGCACATAAAAACGAATAAAATGAAAATGGAAATGTAAAGAGAAAACGTTGTAAAGAATTTCATACACTTTTTGACTTGCTTTCATGCTTTACCACACGTTCTATGTATCTAGCTAATATTAGCATCGCCGGAGTGTCAAATTCATGAGCATTTCTACACGTTATTATTAAAATCTCGAGTCCGCCCAGAAAACATGGAAGGTCTCATACTCTGAATTCATGTCTGGCTTGTGCTTCACACAAAGCTCCCTAATAATGTGTTTAATGGGGACAATATATTAGTGGTTGGTAGGTGGTTCCTGGGTTCAGTGACTGAGTCTATTAGGGAGGGTCTCAGGACGAAGCTAGTGCATGTAAAGAAACACTGCGTGAGTCCTGTTCAAAGGCACAGATGACTCCTGACTGAATTAACATTTATTGACCGTTTAAGCTCGCTTTTTTTTTGCTCCGGGACAAAGATTCAAACTTAATTGCGGTGGCTGTTCCACCAACTGATCGCCGATGTGCCAACAAAAGCCGCGCTAATGGGCGCTTCATTAAGGATTAGAAAGTCTCTACTGCAAAACAAATTAAGCGTGCTCTGATCTTAACCTATAGGTCGAACAGCATTACAGCAAAGTTTAAGCTGTTAGATGGCTGAAAAACTTATTACGGGTTAGCGCTGAGCTAGCACTTTGGTATTGATTTTACGATAGCTAGGTATGATGATTTATGGAGTGCTTGTGTCAGTATAACAAGCTGAAGGACACACAATATCATCTCCAACATCATTAAAATTCAGAAGCCTCCAGAGCTAGCTCATCAAGTACTGTTCACTACCTTGACATTTCATATAGATAGGTAGATACAGACAAAGTTATGGATACGGCACCAAGCACACATAGGCTGTATAATTATTCCAGTATATCCTTTGAGCATATTTAAAGCGCCCTAGATTTGAACAGGACCACATACAAGATTTTGCTAATGCTTTATAATTGCTCTTTTATTTATATGTGATTTATGGTTCAATTGTTTTTGTACTTTCTGTGGCATCATTCGGTTTTGTTCATAAATATATTTAAGGTGTACAGTGCTCCGACCACTCAGTCTTTCCACCGACCAACGACTTGGTCTGTGAGAGTCAGCCCAGTTCTCCTGACAGCAGCCTGTAACTTCTGTGGTACACCAGAGCCCCCTGTGGGCACATGATAGAACTACAAGCTGAATTAGTTTGTGCATGAGGCCAGTGACTTTTTAACGGAGTACATGTCCCACCTTCATTTTCTTAATTTATTTGTTTTTGCGTGATTTTGTTTGCTCATTAAAATGATTGTTTGTTTACGCAAAATGCAGTTCGACCCTTTAAACGTTTATGCGCATACTCATTATAGTAGACCTTATAAATGTGATTAATGTAATGTTTTCTGTTACTTAGCTACTGTACATGTGCAATGCAATAAGGAAATAGCTTAAGAACAGCAATGCGTTTTCAGGGCTGTTGTTGGGAGTAGATGTGATAAACAGATGTTGTAAAAGCTAACAGACTTTTACTGTTAATCTTACTTATAATATCTGTGTTCCACAAGAAGATGAATTGCTTTCAAGCTGTTAAGTGTTGTCAATTTAAATCTTACTACAGTTAATCCAACACAATAATTTTTTTCTATTTGCCATGAATACGGTTATATATTTATTTAGGAATTCTTAAAGTTTAATTATAGGTAAAATTCCCACTGTCAACATAACAAAACAACTCGGAAAATGTATAACTTCCTCAAAATCATCTCCATAATCAGCCAAACTAATAGTTCAGTGGTGTACCTAAACCCATTCCCATAGCAACCACCCTCAAAGCCCTAGCCCAATGAGGAGACTCCCAGAGTACCATATCAGTGAGGTCTGTCCGTGGATCTGCCTGTAGGATGTGAGGCGAGTGCCTGGGCCTCTCTGTCTCGGATTCCTCTGGATCAACCCCCCTCCTGGAACCCATATTCTCTCCATCATCTCCTCCGGTGGAGAGAGGTGTGACCGGCCGTGGCGGGGGCAGGACGGCGTGGGTGGACACGCCAGGCACTGGCAGCCTGCTCCGTCTGCCACTGAGTAATGTGAGGCAGAGAGAGAGAACCCCCCCCCCCCCTTTAGAAGGAGATGGGCCAGAGACAGAGGCAGGCGTTCCTGCTGTGACTTGGCGCACCCCACTGGACAGCTGGAACTCAGGGAGCGGCAAACCTGCCAAACATGCCCAACAGAGCAGGGGGGAGGCGGGGTGGATGGGGGGCTGGGTGAGGCCCGTGATGGACCCCCATACCCATCATCTGTAATTAGGTACACTTGTATGCCTGTGAAGTAGAGGAGATCACACCTTCATGTTAAATGATCGCAAAGTTTAGCGGACCAATGGATTCAGGAAAGAATACGGCATTTTAAATGAAGAAAATAAGACTAATGTGTTCACCACTCAGTGGGGAATTGGTGTTGTAGTTCCTCAATGTGTAATCTATGGAATGTCATTATAAAATAAGAATGACCATATGCAATTCATATTCTAATACATAATTCCGATTATTGTGTGGACAGGTTATGAATAATGCAGGGTCTATATTGGAGATCTGTTCTTTCAGGGCGGATTACAGTTTCATTGGAGAGATAGTATTCTAAACAATGTGAATAACAGCAGTAGGTCTCATTTTGCACTGCGGAATTGATGATTACTGTTACGGGATGGAGGTAATGTGGCCGCGTGTGATTGCGACGATGCTTTGAAATCAAACTAAAATAAAGTCAAATAATCACATAAATTATGTATACGCTTTTGAAATGGAACAAAAATGTTTACTCGCATGCATTATTCATAGACATCGTCATATGTTAAAAAGTTCCAGGCGAAGAGGGAAAGGGAGGCCGGCGTTTTGGAATTTCTCATTACCTCAGCGATGAGACCTGACGTATGCAGATTGAGGGAAGGTGCTGCACACTCTCAGATCGGGCGAGGTAACACCGGATTGCAGGTGTTCGTGGGGCACTCCGCCATCGTCTCACTCCGCCATCGTCTAACTCCGAATACATTCTCCAATTAGATATAATGCCATATTAATATTCTGAATATTGAACGAAGCTCTACGAAACGTGTCTGTGGCCTCATTTGTCCTCCCGCGTTCTCAATCTCTGGCTTAATCTTGATTCATCAGTTACACGGGCCTTATTATGGAGCCCTGACAGCACGCCTGGCTGGGTGATAAATGACACCGCTCAGGCCAGATTTAAAACGCAAGGCTCAAGTGCCAATTATCTATGCAGACCTGGTTAATAACGAGATATCTTGTTAAATATCTGATCTCAGCGTGAGCGTCGTTTGTCAACCAAGCCCGCATGTTTACCTCCGAGACAGGGTTCCCGGGACCTCCGCAGCCTAACATATGTAAAACCTGGATCTTTGTGCATTTAATAACCTTTTATTAGGGAGCTGACATCATGATTGAGCTCGGCCCAAACGCACACAATGAGGTAGACAATTACCCGAAGCCGCTCGCATGCAAACCAGCGTAGAGAGTTACGCTGAGGGAAAATAATGAGTATCGAGTTGATGCCCATAGATGTCCATTCTACCTCCGAAGCCCCAATTTGCTAAGAGCACCTGGAGCTGCGCCACCGTATGCCGTTTTTCAGATGACGACAGATATTCTCATGGGCTGCTTTTCATTTTCTCCTCCTCTTTTGATTTGTAAAGAGGATAAGTGCTTTGACCTTAACTCATCATTATAGCTCGTTAAAGCTGTATCATTGGTTTTTAGCTTCCGATGTGAGGTAGTCAGCTCCTACTTCTTAATGACCCACTTTTCTGGTCGCTTTCTGTTGAGCAATTCCAAAAGAGGGTCTGTTATTCTTTCCCAGTGAAACTGCTCCCAGGTCTCTAGGTCTCAGATTAATAAACACTCAGTGTGTACATTATGAGAGGTGAGGAGGGGAGGTGAGGAGGGGAGGTGAGGAGCACTATCTCCCTTTTTAGTCCCACCTTAAGCACGCTGGCTGACCAAGTCTGTCTGACCAAGTCTGTCTGACCAAGTCTGGCTGACCAAGTCTGTCTGACCAAGTCTGTCTGACCAAGTCTGGCTGACCAACTCTGTCTGACCATGTCTGGAGGACCAAGTCTGGCTGACCAAGTCTGTCTGACGATGTCTGGAGGACCAAGTCTGTCTGACCATGTCTGGAGGACCAAGTCTGGCTGACCAAGTCTGTCTGACCATGTCTGGAGGACCAAGTCTGTCTGACCAAGTCTGTCTGACCATGTCTGGAGGACCAAGTCTGGCTGACCAAGTCTGTCTGACCATGTCTGGAGGACCAAGTCTGTCTGACCAAGTCTGTCTGACCATGTCTGGAGGACCAAGTCTGTCTGACCAAGTCTGGCTGACCAAGTCTGGCTGACCATGTCTGGAGGACCAGGTCTGGCTGACCAAGTCTGTCTGACCAAGTCTGGCTGACCAAGTCTGGCTGACCAAGTCTGTCTGACCAAGTCTGTCTGACCAAGTCTGGCTGACCAAGTCTGTCTGACCATGTCTGGAGGACCAAGTCTGTCTGACCAAGTCTGTCTGACCAAGTCTGGCTGAACATGTCTGGCTGACCAAGTTTGACCAAATCTGTCTGACCAAATCTGTCTGACCAGTGACCAGGTCTGGCTGCCTTGCTCACAGGGCATTCTGAATGCTCTACGCACGACATATAAAGTGTTTTGTATTAGTCGAATATAGCTTCACTTTGTGTTGGGTTTGGATTTGTTCCAAAACATGCCTTTTATACCCTACGCATGTTAAATATCAGTCTAGAACAATTGGAACATTTTCTTTAACCTTAATTGTCTGGCACAAACATTCAAATATATTCCCTACTTGAAATAAAGAAGGAAAAAAATAAATGTTGCTGTGTTTTGGCACCGTTGCTCAGATGTGGAGTCACTGGGACGCCAGGTGGAGCGATGATGTCTACCATAGCATCTCTACTTCCTGACTGGCTGCACACTGGACACAGGGCTGTCTAAGCAGCATCTGCCCAGGCAAATGAAGCCCCCATTTCCTGCTCATGTAGAGAAGATCATTAGCATAATATCCCTCTCCGTAAGGTGAAAACAGAATAATAATTGGTTTGCCCTTTTCTCTCTCTGTGTTGTAAAACAGTTAGGAATTAATTTGAGGATAACTGCGCTATTAATTCCAAATGCTAAAGACGATGTGGGGAGCTGTGATATAGATACACAGACCGGGGTCATGAAACAAAGACTTTCTGCAGTGTCGGTGTTTGGTCTTGATAGACCTGCTGTAGTTAAACACACTGGTGCCTCAGAGTCGATCATGTGATTAGAGGAATTACCCAGATAAAAACCCAGAATAAAAAGGACATTGAGAAAAAGAGATAATCCCCGCGTTCTAGGGGTTATTCTCACCATTTACGCTGGTAAATATTCCCGCTGTACACTGCCAGGCTTTGTGACGATAGTCTGTGAATTATGTGCGTTGCTGTTGACGTTCTGACGTTGTAGGATGCATCAGTCTGTGTTTACCCTCATTACACAAGCCTGCAAATTACATGCATCCCCATTCTAACTAATGAGCAGCGCAGTAATCAGAGCCTGACTGGGGGCCAGATGACTCTCCCCGTGAATCTTAAATACTGTTTACAATAACAGCACACATTCCAGATTCTACAGACAGCTGTCAATATCTTATTAAGACCGGGGCAGCCGTGCACCTGAACAAAAGCTCTGTTGGGGAACATCGCCACAAGGTCCAATTACACATAGCGATGGAGCCCGGGTGGAGGAGCCGACGTGGATTGTACGCCAGTTCTTTTGTCAAGCGAGTCAGAGTCCATACTATCATACATCAACGCAGTCATCTCCGGTGCTGTTCCTCCTAGACTGCTGAGAGAACGCCTCGCTGCCCATCATGCACGTCGTTATTACAGTGAAGGAAGAAATTATTGTGGGTTTGCCCACCTACAAAGACATTTCAAATACATTGATTTGCATTTAACTCAGTGAAATAAGTTATTGACCATTTTGCAAACATAAATTGGTACTTGGTGGCCAAACCCATGTTGCCAATTGCAGAGGTCAGACATATCTTGTTGTTGGCTTCTCTTTCCAAGCTGTTTGGCAACTCAAACCTTCAGCTCTCTACACAGATTTTCTATGGGATTAAGGTCTGGAGACTGGCTAGGCCACTTGCATTGCATTGACTGAGTGTTTTGGGTTATTGTCATGCTGAAATACAGTTGAAACCAGATATTTACATACACTTCAGAAAAAAACACAAAAACTTTTATTTCTTTACTGTCATACATTAAATCTGAGTAAACTATTTCTGTTTCAGATCAAAAATATGTTAAAGGAATAGTTCTCTTTGAAATAAAGTTTTGATATGTTTTAGCTGTCCTCAAGGGCATCCAAGATGTAGGTGTCTTTGTTTCCGCAGTAATTTCAATTTTGATATTTTTAGGTAAAACCGTTCTTGTCTGCCAGTCATATAATGCAGGTCTATGGTCACCCACCTCAAAGAGCATGCACAGAGAGTCAAGTACACATTGATGGCCTAAGACACGAAACGAGCGGTTTGTGTGAGAAAACGAACAGTATTTATATCGTTTTTACCTCTTGAAACCACATCCGTGTCCAAGTGATTTGAGGGCGCAGCGCTTCGGTCTGCGCAAGCGCCGGAATGCTCCGGAAGTGATCTCTCGCGTGTAAGTAAGAGATTGTAGGTAATACGGCTAATTTAAATGGCTAATTAAAATGGTACCAATTTGCGCTAATCCGGGATGTTTAAACCGTCTAAAAGATCTTCACAGTGAAAGGTAACACTTCCGAAATCTGTGTAAACAATGAGTGACGTACACGCGCGAGAGATCACTTCCGGCGCTACCGAAGCGGTGCACCCTCAAATCACTTGGACACGGATGTGATTACAAGAGGTAAAAACGCTATAAATACTGTTCGTTTTCTCACACAAACCGCTCGTTTCGTGTCTTAGGCCATCAATGTGTACTTAGATTTATGAGTAATTAAATCATGTTTAATTTTGACTTCTCTGTGCATGCTCTTTCAGGTGGGTGACCATAGACCTGCATTATATGAATGGCAGACAAGAACGGTTTTACCTAAAAATATCAAGATTGAAATTACTGCGGAAACAAAGACACCTACATCTTGGATGCCCTTGAGGTAAGCTAAAACATATCAAAACTTTATTTCAAAGAGAACTATTCCTTTAATATGTATTGATCTAAAACAGAAAAAGTTTACTCAGATTGAATGTATGACAGTAAAGAAATAAACGTTTTTGTGTTTTTTTCTGAAGTGTATGTAAATATCTGGTTTCAACTGTTCCTATCCACGACGATTTTCAGTGCCCTGGCTAAAGAAGGAAGTTCTCACCCTAAGTTTGACAGTGCATGGCCCCATCCATCGTCCCTTCCTGTCATCCTGTCCCCTTAGCAGAAAAACACCCCCAAAGCAGAATGTTTCCACCTCCATTTTTGATTCTTTTATGGTGTTCTTGGGGTCATAGTCATTCTTCTATGCATGGAGATTGTTGACAGGATCCTCCCTTGTAGTTCTGAGCTGGTTCCTCACCGTTTTCATGCTCATTGAAACTCCATGAGGTGAGATCTTGCATGGAGCCCCAGACCAGGGAGATTGACCGTTATTTTGTGTTTCTTCCATTTGCGAATAATCACACCAACTGTTGTCACCAAGCTGCTTGGCTTGGAGACAGTGTTCCTAATCTCAGCTCTTTACCTCTATAAAAGACACCTGGGAGCTAGAAATGTTGCTGACACAGGGAATTAAATACCTATTTCACAGGGAGTAAAATACAAATAAATGCATAGCTTCTTTGTAATGCGTTATGCTGGATTCCTTTTGTTGCTATTCGGTCTCTCACTGTTCTAATAAACCCACCATTAAAATTATAAACTGATTATAACTTTGTCAGTGGACAAACTTACAAAATCAGCAGGGGATCAAATAATTTCTTCCTTTACTGTATGTTATTTGTGTTTAACTGCCAGGAAAAAGACTATAAAAGTCCAGTAGCAAGACATTGTGGGGCTTGTTTGTTTCCTGACCAATCGTGACAGTCCCTGTCATCTGGGAGGAAACGCAATTATTTTTCGCCGTCCAGTGGTCTCTTCAGAGTTGTTCTCAAACAGATATCCTCTATGTATACCTTTTGTCGTTTTCCAATCAATGGCGGCTTTGAAACCCAAATGAGCTGGTGGAATAAAGTCTTTGTGTAACATGTACAGAGGCGGGAGAGAGCTTAGTGTGAGATTTGAGGATGCTGTATGAGTGTAGTGCTTCTTCTGGTGAGGACAGTGTGCTTGTTCAGTGGCTTCCTCCTAATCCAGGCCTTATCTTTGTGTTTGATCCGCAACTTGTTCCTGAGACAGCATGAGCAGCAGCTATTGCTATAATATAAAGTCGATACGGCGCTCGTGAGTCTGCTCCCCAGGCTAACGGAAAACCCCCTCTCGTACGTGGAAATAGGCATCTTGGGCGCTCAGAGGGAATCCTCAGCCTGACTAGTTCTCTATTCTTGGCTTCCGGGTGAAACCTGTCTAGAAATAAAAAAAATGTGTCATAGTTTTTTGAATTACGTTTTTCTTGTAGACTTGCGTTTTGTTATTTTCATGTGTTTTGGTGTCTGATGGTTTTCTTTTTATTGGTGTTTGATGGTTTTATTTGTATTTTATCTGGAGAAGGTCTGTATGGAGGTGTGGGCCGAAATCCCTGCTGCAGTGTGTGCAAACCTGGTCAAGAACTACAGGAAACGTATGATGTCTGTAATTGCAAACAAAGGTTTCTGCACCAAAAGTCCGGCTTTTCTGATGTATCAAATACTTATGTCATGCAATAAACTGCAAAATATATATTTTTAAATCATACAATATGATTTTCGGGATTTTTGTTTTAGATTCCGTCACTCAGAGTTGATGAGTACCTCTGATAAAAATGACAGACTCCTACATGCTTTTGTAAGTGAAAAGAAAAATCGCCAGTATATCAAATACTTGTTCTCCCCACTGTATCTAGGCTACATGTACTGCAGTAATATCTGAAGATCAGAATGAGACCACCACTCCACAGCTTCAATCTGATAGTGATATTACTCCGGTGTCGTGACTTGCTATTGACTTATGGTTCTGAATAACAAGCCCATTGTAACATCAATAATACCTTTGATGGTTCGCTCAGAACACTTTAACTGAGTTAAGGATGAAGAAGCTGGGCCCGATCCACAAATCGCCTCCCATATGAATAAAATGAGGGGGCCAAAGCAATTTATCCTGTGTGAATGACATGAGATACAGATGGAAGGCCTATTAAATTTGAACGTATGTCATGATTTCCAACACCCCACACTAAAACTTTCAGCAAAACACATATCTAACATACACGGCGACATAGCTGTAAATTTGATAGCCGGGGTCAGTGAACTCCCTCTAGATAGAGGTGAAATGTCAAAAATTGATTCTTTCAGTGGCCCCAATTTCGTTTGACACAGCTTAAACCTTTCACGGTATTAGTTTGTGACCTCTTGTTTCATTAGGTACGAGATATTAAATGTAATGTGCATTGTGTGATGTCACTGACTTGTTGTTTACAGTCCATCTATGCAGGTCAAGGTTGGACTTTAATTGATTGCAACATTCTCGGCATTCCATCAAACCGGATTTTGACTTTATACACAACTCCATCCTGGTATCGAGGTGTGCCTGGTGTCTTGAAGTGCGACGCCAATTCGTACATTCATGTCATGCCATGGAAACCATGTTATAATCCTGTTTTATGTATGTCAGTGGCCCACTTATAACTTAAATGACTAGTTTAGTTAACCTTCCTGTTCAAGTATAACATATCGTTATGGCAGCAGCACTACCCTGCATAATTTCCACAGCATTAGCATCTTTCATGTTTCTCCCCCTTGCTATAAATACCTGTGACAGGAGAACTGTTTCAGGAGTGCTCCTCACTGTGAGTGTGTGTAGGGTTTCAGAGGTGAGGCACTTTGATAGTGCAGCTCATGAAATATTTGCTGACTTCTATCACCTAAGGGACCAGTGTTATGGTGGAACCACTGCTATGTGCCCCTATTAGTCTCCAAGGATTGTTCCTAGCCCACTTTCACCCGATCCTTGCCAATTAAGCAGCCGAATTATGTATAATAGTCGGAGTCGGTTGCATTGCCGAGCGCACGAAAGAATATGGAAGGACGACAGAGGGATACTATTGAATAATTAGAGTGAATTTTTAGAGCCCTGGAAACTCAATCATGTTCTGCCATATGCTAACTATTTTTAACCTAATCTTTCCCCCTGTCTCTCGCTCGTTCTCGCTCACTCTGCCTAGAGTACAGTACCCTGTTCTCTGGTTCTTTGCAGAAATCACTGTACACGTTTTCTGGTTCTACTCAAAAATCACTGTACACGTTCTCTTGTTCTACTCGGAAATCACTGTACACGTTCTCTGGTTCAACTCAGAAATCACTGTACACGTTCTCCGGTTCTACTCAGAAATCACTGTACACGTTCTCCGGTTCTACTCAGAAATCACTATACACGTTCTCTGGTTCTACTCAGAAAGCACTGTACACGTTCTCCATTTCTACTCAGAAATCACTGTACACATTCTCTGGTTCTACACACAGAAATCACTGTACACGTTCTCTGGTTCTACTCAGAAATCACTGTACATGTTCTCTGGGTCGCTGAAGTTGCAGTCTGAGACAATACGCGTTGAAATTGATAGAAGTATCGGATAACACTTTTTCTTAATTTCACTATTCTATCTAGTTTACTTTAACCTTTGTTTTTAAACATTGAGAACATAATGTATTATTTATTTTTAAATACATTAAGAAATCATTTCAGAAATGGCATTGACAAAACGATTGACACCCTAGACTCAGTAATTGGTAGTCCAGCCTGTGGACAAAATAACTACAACCAAGTGCTTCCTTGTCTCTGGCACCTTTAACTGTCCAGAGTTTTGACTTCAACCATTTCACTCATGGGCTAGTTCATTACTTGTTGGTCCTACCCTGTATAGTGCCTGTGTGGCACAAAATGTCAAAAGCATTTAATAGCCTCTCATCCAGCAACAGAAGTCCTGAACCAATGTTTCAATAAGGTGTTTGTGTATAACATGTCTTTTAAATAGGTGTTCACAGTCCTGCTTCTATGGAAATTGACTGGGTTCTGAGCGCCTGTGTGTTAGGATTATACTTACAGGCTTTACACACACTTCCTCTAGTCATCAGTATTCTAATGATTCACACAACAACGATTCCCTAATGATTATTTTCGGAGATAGAAAGATTGATGAGACGCTCATGTCCTCCTTAACCACCAACTAATTAACTAATTAGGACGTCCAAATGAAGACTTGCTCTGGATAATGCAATGTGGCTTTAGCATGGGTAAACAGCTCTTAAATGCAATCCAATAACTGCTTGAATCATCCTCTGGGCTTCTTTATCTCTGTTCCAATGCAGAGGACAGCCCATGTTCTAGTGGTATACATTCCAAAAAAAGATGAATGTGATCAAAGTGCAGGATATAGCGACAGTACATGATATAAAAACATTAGCAGGATATTAATGAAAAAAGTGCAGGACTTTTATATAATCCTGTATTCCCCGGGTTGTTGAAGTGGATAAAGGTGATGTTGACTGTTGCTGTTGCTGTGACTTCCTGATCTCCACATGTGCACATGATTGTACGGAGCATTTATCAATGAGGTGTCCTCCATCTCTGCCCTTACACAGGGTCCACATCCCGAATCATTTTCCATCACTCTCCTCTTTGGCTGACTTTGATCCCTTGCGGTCCCGGGGTGAAAGGTCACGAAGCCTTGCCGCTCCTCAGATTCCATTGTCTGTAGTATAATTTGTTTTTTTGCCATTGACACATAACACCTCTCGCCTTCTCCTCGCACATGTCTTCACCTGTTCCTGCTCTCTGTCTCCGGGCCAGCGTTGCGTTGTCCTCCAAACTGAGGTCGTCCGCCCACACGGACGGTCTGGGAGGTCCGGAGTGTCAGCCCTCTGTGGGTTGAGTTGAGCTATTTGATTAGGGTTTTGGGTATTGTTGGTACAGGCTTCGGAGCAGCTCCAGCCTGTAGTGAAGCTCTGGCTCATTTGACCACCCTCGAGCCTCCTGATTATGATTGAACATAATGCCTGTTTTGTAGTTCAATCTCAGCTTGTGTTCGGTGCTTTGACACTAACATTTGAAGGCGTAATCCCACATGGCTCCATTTTAAAGGTTAATAATCCTTTTAATTAAAGGATAAGCCCGCTATTGAACACGAAGCATAATCACTGAAGGATTACCAGGGAAATGAATGTAGCCCGGGCAATTAGTCTGATAATTAAGCTTTAAGTGCCGGACCGAGATCAGAGAGCTCTAGCGACGTGTCATAAAATTCACCAAGTTGTACGGGGGTTGTGGAAATGTTAGCTTGCGCTTTTACTGCGTGCGTGCACGGGGTGGCTCTGAAACACGGCGTCCCAGCGGAAGGTGCTTCAACAGCTGTTCTTGCCTGAGCCCGGTGTTTCACAGAATATGATCGGTCCATCAGCGCCGGTGCCCACTCCTTAAACAGACACATCTGCATTCATCAAGCGCGTGTATCAATAAACAGGCCGTGCAACAATTAAAGGTCTCTGAGGGGGAACAAAACAACAAGCGGGTGGAGAAAAAAACGCCGCCGCACACTTTAATCACTGATGCCGTTAATCAATAAAATCCCTTCATATCTTTTAATTAAAGTTTTATTCTCTGCAAATGTTTGGAGAATCTGCTTGAGCCTCTTTTCCATTAATGGAAACAGTTGGGGTTGGGAAATGCGGGTGGCAGCTGCTGATGGCCAGTCACGGTGGGACACTTCATGTTTGTAATTGCATTTTGTCACCTACAGAGGGTGTTAAGAATCCTTGTTAAAAGCAGGGGAAATCTAACAGTAACAATTATTGTAGAGCAAATTACCAGGTAGCCAATATCTAGGCTGTCAGGAAAGGTTAGTAGGGACCGGTGCAAGGAAATGGACCATTCAGACATTCATCATGGCCATAGTTGCTAACAACAAATTGAGAAATGAAAATAAATCAACAATTTCCCTAAAATGTCAGTGTGTTAGTTTTGATTATCACAGTGACTGACAAGAGCCGGGATAAAAACATTAAGTGTGGCTTGTTTATTCCTAACCACTTTCACCACGCTTAGAACTATGTTTTTGAGGACATTATATGAACGCGACAATATTTGGCTGTGCACCTGGTCTAATGATTACAAGGATGTTGCTACTCGAGTCGTCTAGTGATCAGAACATCTAGTGCATAGAACACGTGAAGACATGTAAACTTAAGATTCTTGCATGGCTTACAGCATGGTCAATGGGACACACTTTAGTATTATTTCACCATCTGTTTTCGCTCTATGCACGGAGGGAGTGCAAACGTATTGTTTACATGGACACACTTAGGAAAGTACGGCATGGCCCTAGTTTAATTCAAAATGTAGGGCAGGTGTAAAACGTAATGTTTTATTTTCCGGTGTCGCCATTGGGCTAATTGTGCCAAAATTCTTGTTTTGAATTCCTTGGTAGCAACTCGATCCTTTGAAATTCATTTATATCCAACAGTAAATTGAATTATTGGAAAACATTCTGGCATGAAGTCAGTGAAGCGGTAAAGGGGTTAAAATCAGGGAGCCATAAAAACAATAAGAGATGGTGCGAAAAAATAAACTACCCCAATCAGTCCAGGCTCAATACTGAGCCACTCCGCTATCACAAGATTTAATAGGTTATGCTCCTTGTATATTTATAGATTGCAAACATTCTGCAAATCTGTCACCACGGGTCTAAAAGCCAGAAGGGAAAACACTGGCCTTTTATAGACAACAAAGCCAGCATATGGATTAAACCGCAAACTTTAAATTTGGGAAATGCAGTCTGACGAAAATAGGCCTTACGATGATAAAGACTGACAATTATGTTTTTGGTTAGCCTTACGAGTAATTACACCAGTAGGCCAATTGAACACTTCGCCCTTCGTACAACATTTCAGAGCAGCAGGTCGGTAAACATTAACAATGACTAATGCCTCAAGATGACCTTAGAAATGACCTGGGGGGGGAAAAAACAGTGCGGTATTATGTCCACTGATTTCTACTCAGAGAGCTGAAGATGCAGTAATCCCAGAGCCTGGCGTATCGTGCTCAGATACACCTCTCTCTGACACCTCTTCGTTTAATCCTCGGCAAGCTGTGACCGTTGTCGGTTAAAGTCGAGACCTGGTATTGTAGCACGCGTAGGCTCATGTTTTTTTATTGTTGTTACTTTCAAGAATGGGCCAATTTTGCCATTTAATTGAGGCTCATGGGCTCGGGCGTGAAACTGCACACAGGGGAATAAGCACGTCGACCATCTGAATTTCCACAGCCATTAAACGCTCCGCACTCAATTAGAATGCATAGAATCCCGACGTTTTATAACTTATGAGCCTCCAGGCCAATATAACCTGAGCCGCTATCAGCGGACACGCTCTGAAGATGCAGACCTCACATCCGATATTCACTGGAACACGAAACTAATCACTTTCCGATGTTGTTTTTACGCCGCAAATTAAACACGGATAAATGATGTTAATGACGTGACTAAAAGCACCTTCCGCTCTCTATTTCGTCACTCTGCTGTAAATGCGGGGTATGTAAAAGAGAAATGCCACATATGACTGGGTGAGAAACCATTGCCTCCGGCTGTCAACTAACTTCACTTTGAGGTTAGCATTCTCCTACTTCCATGTCTAATAAATCATGTTGCATATTAGACATGGTGAGGATACCTATTTTTAACAACGAACTGTATCGCAATGCATCATAAATATGAAATATGAAAGGCAATAAACAGAGACACTTAATAGAATGTACGATGTGTTACACCGCTACATGCTATATGAGGAAAGGTGGTTCTGACAATCAGAATTTATGATGATAGAAATGTATATTGATTGCTGTTTAATTTTCTTTGGTGATCTTTCGCCACTGCGATACTCTGTGGCAGAACAGACAGCTCCCATTTGGCATGCAATTAATAACCGTGCTCTGCTGTGAGATTTGGCTATTATTTCTAATATGTGGCCTGATTGTAAAAAGCACCCTTTCCAGCAGTACGATTGCATTCATTTATATCTTGTTATTTCTTAAATGATTTCCGTGCCTTTAATTTAAACAGAGTGAAAGGAGATTTTTTTGCTCTGCCATCAGTAACCCAGTTTAGATAAGAAAGCTGTTATTTGAGGGGTTTGAAAGCCAGGATAGGTTTCCATTTATTGCCTTCGCCTATGCATCACATACTGCAGTATTCAGGGTGGATTGTATCTGTTGTGGTTGTAAACAGCCGTTTAATATGTGCAGCATGCAATTCATTAGCAGCGATCATAACATCTCATGAGAACGCAAAATGTGAATACTGAGCAGGTTCACCATGAAGGAACCAAAATCTACCAGAATCTTCGGGACACCTGGCATCATATGGAGTTAGCAAAAGGACATTTGTCAGGACAATAGAGGAGTTGAACTGGGAGGTCCGAGTGAAGACTGGAGCTGCTAGGACAGCCCTACTGGGAGTTTTCCTTTGATGGTCAGCCGGCAATGTGGAAACAGGTTAGGCCACCCCGTCATCCACAACAAAGAGTCATCAGAAATTCACTGTCGGCAGAGCCAGTCTGGGTCAGCACCATGGTGACTCCTGACAACATGACAGATTAACAACAGCGAGTTGAGCCCTGCACTCTGGGCCGCCCACAATCTCAATTATGCCTGTCTTAATGTACATTGAACAGCCGCGATCGGGGGGGAGGGGCCATGGACGGGGTAAACACACTTGCAGGAAGCAGACTAGTAACAGGCTAATAAAGCCCCATGATTGATTCAGCTTGATCGGTGCCAGATTGGTTTATTGTGTAGGCGGAGTGGTACCAGATCGTTTGCGTTTCGGTAGTACTTATCTGTCTCCCAGTCGAGAGAGAGTCACAGAGGTTTATGTCTATGGGTGGTCTGGCAGGCTTACATAGGCATGTGAATGTTCGGATTTGCTCGTGATTCTGTCATGCTGTCAGGCACTTACATGTTTGAATAGACAGACAGTCAGACAGACAGATTGACAGGATGAACATCCGGCAGACTGACCAATCGAGATCTTTATATTGGGCTTTCTAACAAGTGAGACTGCAAAAACATTTTTTCATCACAATTTTAATTTAAAATATGATATAACGCTTTGTCTTTACAACATATTGTTCCGGCCTATATGAGTAGCCTACCAGTTATTAGCTACTGTATTGTTTATTGAGTCAAGAGAAACATGGGAAAGATTTAAATTTTTTTGCTGAAATAGCAGAAGACTGGAATAGCAGAAGACTGGAAGTGAACTTGGAATAGCAGAAGACTGGAAGTGAACTTGCTTATGGGAGGAAGTTGATAAGATTACTGGACTAACCAGCAACATATTTCCAGGTTTTAACATGAAACAGTAGATTGATTTCCACATGAACTTGAAACCCCACTAACAGAAACGTTTCTCAAACTAGACACTCTGATGTATTTGTCGTCTTGCTCAGTTGTGCTCAGTTGTGCACCGGGGCCTCTCACTCCTCTTTCAATTGTGGTTGGAGCCAGTTTGTGTTGTACTGTAAATTGAGTAGTTTACACTACAGCGTTGTATGAGATCTTCAGTTACTTGGCAATTTCTCGCATGGAATAGCCGTCATTTCTCAGGACAAGAATTGCCTGACATGTGTTATAAACAGGTTTGTGCAAATGTAAACATGGATTTCACATATGTCTTACAGAAACATTCTCTCTTAAGGATGGTACTTTAATAAGCGACAGACTTGCTCAGGGATTTTCAGAGAAACACCTAATTTCAGGAGTTATGTGAAAATAATTAAGTGTGAATTCTAGAGTTGTTTATGACAAAAAAAATCAGTGAACGTGATTACTTTTCTTTGTTTCTTAGCCAGTGTGTTGCCAAGGTGTCGACACAGTGTTGCCAGAACAGACATTACAGTATAGAAAGCATGTGTATGCTGCCTTAAATAACTAATTTTTATAGATTTGCCTAACTGGTCCACACAATTTGACTAGTAAATAAATAATTTCACCAGTGACTGTTTGCTTGCACTCATACCTCGGGAAAAGAAAGTTTATGTGTGTTAATGGAGCCTATAAAAGCAACTAATTAAGCATTCCGGAACTTTCCGAGGTGGGCATCTGCTACTGACATTGTTCAGCTCCAGACCTCCACCAGACTACCTTTATTAGCCCTCTGAACTAGGCTGTAGGTCAGGCCGTTAAAGGCAGGAAGAGCTTGTTCACTCAATATTAAGACATGATAACTGATCTAGGACTGTTTAGATTCCATTGTAGGGATCTGTGGTCAATGGAGTTTCAGAGGAAAGCATTTGATAATATAGTGGCACAAAAAAGCAAATCCCAGTTTAAAACCATATAATTAAGCATAATAAATTCCAACCATATGTGCCCTTTTAAAATAAACAGTGTTCCAAATGGGTGCCATTGCGTGTTATGAAAACCTGTGCTTGAAAAGAATATCTCACACTTGACTTAGTCACACTGACAATGGCTTGAATGCTAACATATGGGAATCTTCTTTCATCTATTTATTTTATTTACATATCCATGTTAGTCACATACCATTGAAAAACCAACACCTACCATAAAATATAATTACATACTTCACCACAAACTGCACCAATTACAGAACACTTTATTTCTATTTAGAGTACAGATCTTTGACATTAATGTATGTCAGGTACATATTTCAATGCAACTTTCTTCAACATGTACCCCCTACTGTTTATTCTGTCCATCAACACTTTTCTCCATATGCCTGCAGGCTGTCTGCTCCAACACTCTTCCTGCTCTCCTTCTGTTTAGGAAACTAAGTGTGCCGAGCGTTTTTTAGATGTCATGTGCAGATCTATTAATTGACCACAAAGTTGTGAACAAAGAAGATCAAGCACTTTCCATTATGTAGGCCAACTCCTGGCATTTTACCTCACCGGCTTCAGAGGCCCGTTAATAAAGAGCCATAAGCTCTTTGATTATAAATCTCTGTGACCTTGCAGGCACCAGACAAAGCGCACATCTGTAAACCAGTCATCGCACGGCTAGCCCTGTCAGCCACGCTCCTTCTCACACACTGTCACTGACTGCCAGTTGGGTTGCTTTACACAACCATTGGGGTTGAGTATTGTTCCTCTTCTTAATGACAATCTATCTCGATATTTTCCTTCATCTAAATTAGATTTACATATAGATTAGAAGAAAATGAGTCGCCCATTACCTTTTTACACTGTTGATCGATACTTACCAAACGTCAGAGAAATATAAAACTTTTAGGAGTGTCCTGATAAGCAATTAGTGAGAATCATTTTTTTTTCAATTCTATGATTTTCAGAATAATACTTTTTCCCAAGAACAAAATTGATAAGGCAACCTTGGTAATTTTCCGTCTGTAAGTGCGTCACATGCAGTTTCTCCGACACTGCAGCCACAGTCCTGAGGTCATGTGGGTTAATGACACTGTATGTCTTGTCATAGGGATCCAGTTTTCGAAATGACCAGTCCCATGGTTTGCGATGGAGGAAAGAATATGCGTCATATAGAGTGTAGCATTCTAATATGCAAACTAAACAGTTTGTAATATGCAGACCTTCAGGATTTTTCTATGGTTGCTATCGTGCCGTGCTAACGCGTGACAACTACAGCCTCATGACATCCCTTATGTGCTGGCTAAAACCTTTAAGCAGAAGAAGGTCTAACCAGTTTTACCTGGTCCCCAGCTCATCATCACATTAGCCTGTACAAGGGGACCTGCCTACTAACCAATCACAGTGTCAGAATCCAGGAAGAGCGATGAAAGAGTAGACCTCATCCCTTCTATTCTAAATCCACTGGCCCAACATACCAGCTGGACAGAGTTGTTAGTATGGATTTTAGAAGAAAATCGATGTTGTGAATATTAATGTCCTTCAAATCTGTGCATTCCTTCAGAGAAAGCATGTCTGTGGGATATTGTATGATTTTCAGCTGTACAACTCAGCTGCCAGTCACTCCCACAGTACAGTGGATTATTGGACCAGCTGTTTAAAGACCATCTAGAAAAACAGCTTACATGATTTAGAAGATGCACATGTCATTAAAGATGAACGTGTAATTCAGGGTGCAGGAGCTGATAGTAACCCTAACACAGATAAACTCTACTTCTGTGTATTCCGTGCCGTGACCGTGCCAGGCGTGTGTGTTTGTGTATTCTGAGATAGCATGGAACCATTAGGAGCAGTGCGTTTCTCCTCCTCTGGCCTGCTGCCTCTGCTGTCAGGCTGACTCGCCTCCTCCCAGCATGTCAGGAGCTCTGGCGAAGAGCTGTAAAAACCTTTTCTCTCTCCTTAACAACTGCAAAACAACACACACACCCTTGACTGAGGTGCCCACATTTCTGAGGGCTCTGACAGGACGAGCCGCAGGCACAAATTGTAATTCATAAAGGTTAAGGGGGTCAATGCCTTTTATTACGAGTCTGAGTGCATCCAGCTTGATGAGGCCCGCATGCAAATGCAATGTCTGTGGGTGTTAGAAAAAGCACCACAGACAGAGAGAAATTGGAAGAGAGGGAAAGAGAGAGCGAGAGAGCCTGCCAGAGTGGTCAAGGGAGGGTGTGGATGGAAGGGGGAGACTGGGCTGTACTTTCATCACATTCCATAACTGTGGAGGACCACACAACTGTAGTTCTGTTAATTAGACACTAAGACAGTGACCTCAGGTGGTTGACCACCAGTCTGATATGCTGTCTGTCTGCGGTAGTTGTTGTAATTACTACACTGCTAAATGTTTCTACTTCTGAATAATACGCTTCTGGCAGTAGAGCATACAGAGTATGGTATGTATCGTGTAGCCTATACATGACTGGAATATTTAAAACAGAACATTGTACATATAATATAAATACAGTCTGTTGCCTTGTAAAATAATAAAACAACTGAAATATTTAGAATGTGGTATATAAAATTGGGTCCAAAAAAATAATGCTAGCGTTCTAGTAGAAGCGGTACGCTTACCAAATGATCAGACTGAGTAAAAGTCCATATTACATCTTCTGTCCTTTCTTCTACATAAATTTGGGAACCAATTAAAGATACCAATAAGGGAAACCGACATTATTCGTTAGTAAACTAGAGTTAGAGAAAAGTAAATATTTGAATTTCACTGGTTAATAAATAGAGGCTCCAGACGGTTGACCAATCACATTTAGGTTGTCATGCAATTCCAAACATTTGCTAACTGCATGCTGAAAATAGTCCAGATTTTGTGCAAATTGTTCACATGTATTCTGCCAATGATTCGTTTTTGATCCAGGACCCAATTTACTTTTATTCAATGCTTAAAGGAAGGCAATGTCAATTTCCTCTCAGCCTGTTATGTCCTACAAGCATTTTGTTTTGCAATGACACACATTTGGGTGAACTTATATTTTTTTGGAAGAGAAAAGCATGTTTATTGTTTCATTGCTTTATCAATAAAATGTATTGCATAACTCGCTAACGTTGTCGTTTTTACTATAGACATACATTTCAGGATCTTCCCCTAAACAGAATATGTTCAATGACAGAAGAAGGACCTAAGGAGGAGAAGGACATAATTTTACATTGTTCTTTGAGCTTGTTTAATCAACTCACAACCTATTAACCTAATACCTATTAACATTTTCAAAAGGAGAAATTATCAGAAACAAATGAGGCCAATAACATTCCTGTAGTGAATGAACATCCTAGTGACTCTGCTGACATCAAAGGGCTACGCTCACAGCCATCTAGTTATTCTCATTTGCACCCTCTGCTGGACTTGACTCCCACTGTCCAGACTCGGGTACATGATTCTGCAATATAGCACCAAAACAAAATCACCAGGGCACAGGTACGAATGATGTGATCTAAAATCTTTTGATTTGATTGTCGACATGATCTTACATTCCAGGTTGATTAGAAAGTAAACGTACCTATGTTAGTGCTTATATGATTGACAGAATTACGTCAGTTCGTCATCGATTGAACGTATCTCAACGCAACCATAGCAACGCTCCATTGGAGGATCCAAACCCACTGCAGTTCATTGTCTGTAAATGAAGGCATGCCATTTAATCTGCTGTCTGCAATGACGAAAAATCAACTGGATCCTCCAGTGACTGTTGCTTCTGCCAAAGGGCGATGCAGGTATATGTGCCACATTAGTAAAACTGACTCTTCACAGTGTTCTTGAG
The DNA here is from genome assembly GCA_029465975.1 of Dallia pectoralis. Taxonomy (NCBI): domain Eukaryota; kingdom Metazoa; phylum Chordata; class Actinopteri; order Esociformes; family Umbridae; genus Dallia; species Dallia pectoralis. The sequence continues at coordinate 13,565,218 of CM055731.1, forward strand.
ACCAGCAGGTCAACCCCCTGTGCACATCAGAAGATCATACCTGAGGAACCAGTGAGGGATTCCTCCATTGGGGCAATGGTACAGCGGCAAACAGGGGCTCCCCAGTCTCATTACCTTTACCCAATAGCCCCAGCTGCCGGAGAGCCATTCATCAACATTTGAAATCCTCCTGGTGTGTAGTTATACCTCCAAGCACAGAGATACATCGAATGGGCCCTGAGACATCCCCTATGGGTAAAATGTTAAGTTCACACCTCAACAGGTGTGCTGGATAGAAAAAGGCCTATAGAGGAGATGTTGGTACTCTCTCCTCAAAGAGTTGTTTTACAGGGCAGACATTTTATATACGCTGATGAGCCAAAACATTATGACCACTTAGAGATCAAGCAAATGACATTGATCGTCTCCTAACAAGGGCACATGTCAAAGTCTGGGTAGATTAGATTTTAAACAAACAACCAGTTCACATAGTGTTGGATGCAAGAGAAACGGGCAGGAGTAAAATGATGAGCTACTTTGACAAGGGCCACATTTTTATGGCCATATTACTGGATCAGAGCATCTCTAAAGTGACAAGGCTTGTGGGGTGCCTAACCCTAACCCGGTCAGCAGTGGTGGGTACCTACCAACAGTCATCCAAAAAGGGACCAACCACAGATCAGCAACAGGGTGTTGGGCACCAAGGCGCATTGACGTGCAAGGGCAACAAAGACTATCCTCAATTGAAAAAAAAAAAAATGCGCAGACGTGTTTTGTTTCTGTCCCGTGTAGAAAATGGTTTGAGGAACATGATGAAGAGCTCTAGGTGATGCCCTGATCTCCTTTTCCAGATCTTATGTCGATGAGCATCTGTGGGATGTGCTGGACCAACAAGTCCGATCCCTGAGGCTCCACCTTGCAACTTACAGGACGTGAAGGATCTGCTGATAATGTCTTGGTGCCAGATACCACATGACACTTTTAGTGGTCAGCAAGAGTCTGTGTCTCGGCAGGTCGGCACTGTTTTGGACCAACAGCACATTAGGTCATTATGTTTTAGCTCATCAGTGTATAGACCTACATCAATAGAAATGTATTTTATTTCATACATAATTAATAAATGAAAAAGGGCAGCAAATTAGATAATAGTAGTAAAAACAATTCTATAGCGTTTCTTCCTTCGCATTCATATGAGTTTTTTTTAGGTAATAAGGCTGCAGACTTACAGTATTTTAAAAATGCATAAACATTTTAATCGAACTTGAGAAACACTGAACTGGTTTAATAAAGTTTTAGTGAAAATACGTTACATTGTCGTGAAATCTTCATCCGGGGATCTATAAACACCGATTTGCGCGTGCGCAGTACTTCACTGTGGTTCGACCTTCTGCAGTCGGTAAGTGTTTAATGGAGGTCCATCGAGAAATTTGTCTGTTGTAAATCCTTTTTCATCCCTTGTAAAAACAACACTTTGCACAATCCAAGTCAATGTTGCATGTTGTGTGTTTTGTTGTGTGTATTGTGCTGCCATTATTTTCTAATGTCTTGCGGTTTAAAACCCTCTGACCTTATTTGTCTTGTCTTCGCAGAAAGACCCGGGCTTCTATCTCATTTGTCCTACCAGGTTATAACAGAACACATTGAAAATGTATGCCTGTGCAAAGTTTGTCTCCACGCCGGCTCTGGTGAGTTGTTATCTGTTTAAATCTGTTCAAATCCGTGTTTTTTCACACATGAAACTGCAGTTTTCCCCGGTTACGTTCACACGGGCCTGTATTGAACTTGAATTGCAGCTGACTGACAAGGGTACATTAGTCGCTAGATAGATCGCTAACGTCTACTAGATTACTAGTGACTAATGTTAACTGCAGATGCCATACTTTGCATTTTAACTAGTATGTTGGTTGGGCGGATCAATTTCTACTGTTTATGCACAT
>CM055731.1:13567633-13673643 GCA_029465975.1 Dallia pectoralis
TTTCACCCAGGCAGCACTGAGAGGCTTTCAGACCAGTGCAGTGAGCAGGGACATTGACACAGCCGCCAAGTTCATTGGTGCTGGAGCTGCCACTGTCGGAGTGGCTGGATCTGGCGCTGGAATCGGCACAGTGTTTGGTAGTCTCATCATTGGATATGCCAGGTAAGTCCTCTGCTTCAAATACAATAAATAAATCTGCGGTTCTCAATTTTTCTGTTTCACACAACCGATTCAAAGTTGACTTCATTTTAATTGTGATTTTTATTTGGCAGGAACCCATCTCTAAAGCAGCAGCTGTTTTCCTATGCCATCCTTGGGTTTGCACTGTCTGAAGCCATGGGTCTATTCTGTTTGATGGTTGCTTTCTTAATCTTGTTTGCAATGTAGAAAGGATACTGTTCATAAACTTATTACAGATGTGACTACATATTTTATCGTGGCTGTAACAATTGTTCCTTAATGGTGTCATGGAAATGTACATTTTCAAGTCTGTCAGACTGTCAAAATTACCAACATGTATTGTAAAAATGTAAGAATTTACATAATTAAAATGCATGTATTTGACTATTTAACATATGGCACTATGTTTTCTATGATGGAATCACGGTTTACCACAAGAAGACAACCTTCTATTGAATGTCTACATGGGATAATACAAAGGTGAAGCTTAGATTTTCTGTTAATCAGTCTGGTGTATTTGCATATATTTTATTTCAACACATGTATGCTTCTGTAGAACCACAGTGATGCTTTCGTTGGTTAAGTGGAGGTCAATGCCAGTATGGAGTAGGCTACAACGACTGCTTGCTTTTGTATATCGCAATAAATAAAACTAGACTTTGATGGTGCTATATAATAGTCACTGGTGCAGTTTATTTTGGAAGCTCTTTGGACTGTATCTATTCAACTGCCTGTGAGTAATGTCGGCTTAACCTTCTGATCTGGTGATTATGTGGTCACCAAAATACACGGACAAGTTTTATAGATATATTCTGTCTCCACATAACATGAAAGTGAGGATAACTGTACTCCTTGATTGCATAGTTTTAAATGTAATGCGCCCTATTGAATAAGATTTGTGTTTACTGCTCTTCCAAAAGCGTTGGTCAGTCCTACCTTTTGTCTGTGATTTTTACCTTGGACGTTTTGGATGTAGGACAGTACTGCAATCATCACTGTTTTGGAGGGATTTCTTAACCATACTTTTTGTTGGGTAGTTTGTTTTAACAAATACTGAGGAACACTGTTAAACATGCTTTAGTCTAATGTTTCTGAACACCAAGATTACTTGGTTGTTTTGAACGCAATCTTCAAATCCACACGCTTACTGTTTCTGGACTTTTCAAAGCACCGCTTAAGATAAGTACAAGAGGTGGCCTACATTTCTTAATGATGGTAGTGAATCGTGTGTAGGAAGTTCATGACGTATACGGAAGCCATGTTACTCTCGCGAGAGTTCTTGCGCGGACAAGGGGTTTAATGTTGAGGATTGAGCCCGTGGGTAAGTAGCCACAATTATGTTGCACGTGTAATAATTCCCTGCCATTAGTGGTGATTTTGGGCAATAGGAAAGCTAATGCGTTACTGATAAATACTCACCATTCCTGCATTTACAGTTGTAATGTGTGCTAATATAGCGACGGTAGTATTGTACTAATTGATGCTACCCTGCCTACATCATGTAGTACATGGGCGTTATGGTTTGGGTTAGCTAGCATGGTTCATGATGCTGAGGAGAGTTGTGTAAACAGAACCAGTAATCGTGCCGGATTTCTGTCAACAATTTATAATCGCCAGGTTTCTTCCATATATTGAGTCATAACTATTTTCGAGTAGGTACACAGAGGTTGCGTGTCATCTGTCATAATTCGACTTTCCACTAACATGGATGCGTGCATCTTTTTTTCTGTAATCAGCAATACATCGTTTCACTTTTTGTACTTGCCAAAAAGACCATGCATTTACGTGGGAACTGCTAACTTGGCATTAATAATATTTCCTTCCAAGTTAAATATTTGTCACAGCTACTACTAGAAGGTGAGTACTATTGGTTCAGTGGCATTCTACCTGCTGTCAGTCATGATTTCATATTTTGTATTCCAGGGTATTAAAGGAGTTTCTGAATATGAGTGATGACAAACCGTTCTTATGTACTGCGCCTGGGTGCGGGCAGGTATGGTTTTGAAGTCCCTTCAGTTCCCTTTATGGTTATACAGTCCTCACATATTTATTTCGTCAGTAAAGCAAACATTAAAGAGAATTATATACTCTAGTAGTTTGAATTGTAGTGGTTGCCAATAATGTCACCTTAGTTTTCAGGGTATGTTTTTAACCCTTTAGAAATAAAAGCACTGTGTGTAGACCTATTTGTACCTATTTAAAGACCTTTTTAGGCATACTTTATGTAGACAACGCTCATACTGTAAAAAAAACTCCAGATGTTTCTAAACAATGGGTGTAACCAGGGTGCTGGGTCATTATGAATTATCGATTAAATCAGTGATTAAAGTTCCAGAAGATAATGCACTTTTTATCGTAACCATTGTATCGGGGGTTGTTAATTTGTTAGTTAGATTCCCACAGGGTCCAGTATGAAGAAGTGTGAACGTTTATACACCCACTGCAAGTCTGTCTTGGAAACACATTTCTGCTAAAATGTCAGTTCCCAGTGGTTAGTTGAAGAATCTCTGGCAGTGTCTTTCATTAATCATTGTCTATGTGCTCGATAGAGTCTGAAGGACAAATCCACATATCAGCAGTACAATTTATACCTGCAACCATACATTGTCATATTAAATATGACTATGGTTCTAATTATATTACATTCTTATTCTGCGTTCTGTGGGTTGTGGCCAGATTAGTTGCAATTCACATGAAGAAAGTATATTTCACAACCAAATTCAGAATTAACCTCGAACCTGGTAAAAAATATGTGGTATTGACAAGGTTATCATAAAATAAATATATTTTTTAATTGGCTAAATTGCTGTGAAATGAAATTTGAAAGGCGGAATATAGTATTATTAATGAAGCCGAATATACCAATTAAAATGTCACTTCAGAAATAAAAAGTACAGCAGTGTGTCTATGGAAAGTGTAACATGGAGAATGATACATGTTTCTTCCGCTCATAGCGATTTACAAATGAAGACCATTTGGCTGTCCACAAACACAAACATGAGATGACACTAAAGTTTGGTCCAGCAAGAGACAACAGTGTCATAGTTGCTGGTAAGCATTATTTACTACATGAATCACTTAGTGATAGTATTCAATGAAGTTATGTTTGCAGGAGATACATTATTTTTATTACAGACCAAACTCCTACACCGACGCGCTTTTTGAAGAACTGTGAGGAAGTTGGACTCTTCAACGAGCTTACAAGTCCTTTTGAGCATGACTTCAAAAAATCTGCTTATGATGATGCCAAAAAGGTGACTATGCCCTGATCAGTGAGGATATGAAGTCTTATGGTCTTTGTTAGTAGTACATCTTGTTCTATATTATTTTCTCTGATCTGGTGTCATCTAGATGCCCTTGGATTTGTCGCCTCTCGCCACTCCAATGATCATACGAAACAAAATGGAGGACCAGTCAGCTGTGGACGCACATGGAGCCAGCCCTCTTCCTCACCCAGAATCTACCACAAGTGAAGACAAGGTGACTAATTTGGTTTACTTCAGGGGTTTATATAAATGGTCTTCAAAATAACATATTTTTGAACAACACCTAATCAATAGTATATTCGTATCCAATGTTTTTTTCCCTCTGACCTGATTTTTATGTACTTTTTTACTGTGTACTTTCTCATTTAAGCAGGCAGTCTGTCAAAAATACCTTTAGGTTGTTTAGTAATATAATTTCAATCTGTGGAAGGAACATTTTGATGTTCAACCTTCAACGAAGATCTTCAGGGCTTAATTGTGCATGACCTTCTGTGCAGAATAAAGAAATCATAATAATCGATCATGTTTTTTTGTGCCCGTAGTCTGATTTACTTCCTGTTCCTGTCTGTTTGGTTCTAAAGGGCTCTGAAGGAAACGTGTGTATCTGAAGGTCTTATCTAACAAGAGTGGCCTGATAATATTTTAGAACTTAAACACTGTTCATTAAAATCATATTCTGCAGCTGGTTGTATGTTCCAAGCTCATATTTCTTTCTCGTTATACTCACAACACCATTTTAAATTCCGGTGACTCCACATGCTGTCGTGGCCCCATACTATAGGAAATATTTGAACAGTTCTATCTATACAAAACAGTGTTGCTAAAAGGCCAATGTTATTCTGATTTCGGGGAATTAAAATGATTGCTTTTAGTTCATGCTAATACAGTGTCCATAAACCACCCAAAAATCTGAGATATTGCCGAACATTGCAATACGTTTAAAAATGACTCTGAAATGGTCACGCAGTTGAACATTTGTAATATTTTGGCAACTAAGGATAAGGTTCTCCCCTCTTATGCAGCATCTTTTAATATTTTACTTACAGCCTAACACATCTTCTGTTCAATATTCTCACTGTAAGGCTTATTCTGTTTGCACTTTTATAAAGCAGTGAATTGATTGATGGATTCACTGCTTCCCCTAAAGGATTCCAAATTCCCCCTGACCTGTAGAAATGATTTGGATCCATTAAAAGAGGTCACGTTATTATTTGTATTCCAATCAAAATTACTTGACTATAATCAGTTTGCGATCTACCTTTTGTCATTTTCAAAGGAGTAACGCTAAGGTAGGCCATTATCTTAACGTCTTAGAGAATGGTGTTCATTGAACTGTTATTTCAGCTCCGGTCTCATATGGTGTTTTCAGGAGGTATCTATGCAGCCGACCTCACTGCCAACCTCTACTATAGTCCATCCTGCATCCCTCCAAGTCCCCAATGTACTTCTAGCGACCTCAGAGGCTAGTGTTGTTTTACAGCAAGCGCTCCCATCGCCAACATCTAGCTCTGTAATTACCCAAGTCCCGTCCTCTAATAGACCAATAGTGTAAGTAACTCAAAAACGATTGCTTTTGATTAGATTTTTGATTTAATTATTTCGTTATTTGTGATATAGTGTTTTTATGATTTTGCATTTTATGGTAGGTGGTTTCATTAATATGTGTGCTTTTTGGTTTGTTCTCAGTGACCATAACTGGTACCATAATGAATGAGTAGGAATCCATCTAATTACGCTGTCATGTTATCTTTTGTTCATTTAAATGGCTGCTTTGTGTTTCTTTTTTTGTAGTGTGGACCATAACGTTCGTAATATATATTTTTTATTTACAAAATAATGACACAATGTTGTCCTGCGGTTTGGTTTTTTAACACAGACCATTTCCTCTCTCCTCCAGTCCAGTCTCTGGCACTTTCCCTGTCCTCTTGCAGCTTTCGAATGGACAGACCATGCCTGTTGCTATCCCAGCTACCATCACACCGACTGTACATATTCCTACTGCCATTCCCGTAAGTATTGCATGTTTTTCCAGCTGTTGTTTCTTTGACTTTAGATTTCCAGTTTGTAAGACCCCTCATCACATCAACACCCAGCCGTCTTAGGTCTGCTGTCTTCTAAAGCAAATCTGATGCTTTCTATATCTTTTTTTTGCTTAGCTAGAATGTCTAGACCGAAACCCTTATGCGTCGAAGGGAACACATTCTTTTTTACCTCGATTGTGCTCGCAGGCCCCCAAGCTACCACAAGGTGTCACTAGAGTGGGTTGAGTCAAGACAGATTTATTTGACAGAGGAACTTCCAGGAGAACCAATAGTCAGTTCATGTGTCCTCAGATGCAAGTCCCAGAAGGCAATTCTACTGGACTCCATGGCGCTATCATCATGCCATGTTTGGAATGAAATCCTTGGTCTCGGGGACACAGCTGTACACCGAGGCAGTGGCTTAGAACGCTGTGCCACTTGGGGGTTCCCCGATGTGCATTTGGACTGCACGGATCGCCAATGTTCTGCTCAATCTCCCATGCCCTCTAAGCATGTTCCCGTAGTTAATGTCATGTATCAGCAGACGTTCACAGCTTTGGCACTCGTTTCTTTGGCATGCATTGGATAGGCTGAGGACGCTAGCTGAACTAATGGGCCTTAGAAGAGAGCAGCTGTATGTCACCAAGGCAAATCCACGGACTAGGCCAAACCACGGTGTCGGGCTGTCCTATTTGAGATCCTGCTATTTGTCCTTGTGTAGTAATTTCAATCACCACGCTCCTGGCACACTGGACTATGCCTAATAAACCCTGGGATGCATTAACATGCCGCCCTGGGTATTACATTTCAGACAGGGTCGGTTATAACTAGATAGGCCATGTGAATTTACCTGAAATCGACAATTTCTTAAGTTCTGCCTTCTCTCAGTGCTGGACTTTGTCAGATGACGTCTATTTATAATTTATGAATTTTGATTTTACAAAGACGATTTCTCTTTCCCGTAGCACCTCCGACAAAATCACAAGCAGAGTTTCCATGAGCAAATATCGGTCACAACTGAAGAGATTCGATTGAATTGGCTTTAACAAAAGCATGTAATTGCTAGAAAATTTGATCATTCTTATTATTAGAAATGTTTTTTCATGTCTGTCCGTTGTGTTGTTACTGACCTGAGCTTATACAGACACTTCCTGTTAAAATGTCTCTGGTTGGTCTGAGCCACGCAGTACCGGATGACAACAGACACAGAGCCCCGGTGTTGTTCTCTTTAGCCCCCATTGTCTGTGTAAAACACTGAGCAGCAGATGATTATCTCCTGATGGCGGCGCGGCGGGTAAAACACCTCCGTTCTCCCAGTCTGTGGGGAGTCACTGATGAGGAAAGGACAGAAAGAAGACGGGGAAACACACCACTGGGCCTCCTCTCCCTCCTCCCTCCACTGTCCTCTCCTTCACCAGTCACTCTACCCTTCCGACTCAGTGGCGGGAGGTGGTAGAGGAGACCCGTCTCCAGCCTCTCTCTCTCTCCCTCTCTCCTCAGCCCCACTGTCCATATGCTCTCCTCACAGGCAGGCAGGAGCTCATTAGCGTCCATGGTGAATCTCCATGTGGCGCTGCCTCCACAAAATAACAGGCCAACCAGCCTAATGAGGCTGAGATATGAGGAAAACTGTGTGTGTGTGTGTTGGGGGTGGGAGCTGCCTGCTTTTCACTGGGAGATACTAATTCTCCTTGTGCCGTTCTTTCTGTGTGTGTGTGTGTGTGTGTGTGTGTGTGCTATCAGCTTGTCAGACCCATCACCATAGTGCCAAACGTTCCCGGCATTCCCGGCCCACCCTCCCCACACGCCGCCCTGCCTGACGCTACACCGGTAATGTCTTTCGCTCGTAGAACTTTTATTTAGATATGTGCTTGATCCTAGCTACCTCACGTCTGTGATGTGAACTGTATCCGTCCCAGTAACCGCTGATAACTCTGGGCCAGTGTAATGCCATAATGCTGGGATAGATCCTCTGTACTGTTCACTGTAGTTCCAGAGTTTAGCCACAAGAGGGGACTATAAACAAGCGTTGAACGGTGACATTAGCAGCTTGTGTTTGACTTAAAATGATTGGGGTCGAACTGTGTTGGATGCTATTGTGCAGCCTCGGTCCCCTGTACATTCCTCAACGTGGGCACGTTTGGCAGAGCCTCCAGGCTGTTAGCTCCGGTGGGTGAAGGGCAGCGATATGAAGCGATGTCGGGTAGATCAGTGGCTCGTGATGAAGCACGTATCACAGAACCTGTAAGTGTTCACAGCATGCTGCGACTCTTAACAAAACGAACAGGTAAAGCTTTGCAGGGAGGAGGTGGAGTGGGGAGGAGGTGGAGTGGGGAGGAGGTGGAGTGGGGAGGATGAGGAGCGGGGCGGGAGTAGCAGGTGGAGGTGGAGCGGGCTGGGGAGCGGGTGGAGGTGGAGCGGGCGGAGGAGGAGCGGGTTGGGGAGCGGGTTGGGGAGGAGCGGAGTGGGAAATCTGTTTTTCGGGTTCCCCGGGCTCAGGGATGAAAAACGCAGAGACAGTATTGTGCTCAGCACGCCGCCGTCGTCGAGGCCAACCGCAGGGAGGGGGGCTTAACGCATAGAGCCAGCGGGGGGGCGCCTTGGCACTGGCTGGGAGAGGCACATTATGTCAGCCCCACCCCGCGCGGGAACCTTTTGTTCAGCAGAATCCTGGCTGACCTGCACTCCCCCTCGCCGTACACGGCTCATCAGCAAACACCTAATGAGCCCACGTCAAGAAGAACGACCACCGCCCGCCCTCGTACAGACCCCGCTACACTCGCCTCTCCGGGGGCACAGAGACGGCGCTTTACAAGGACTGATGATGCTGCAAAGACCACAATAATGATAATTAACTGGCTGAATTTAGAAGATTATGCTGTTAATTAGTTGCAAAATAAAGATAAGTAATATAGTAGCAGATGGCTGAATAACACCCCTGAGATGGTGGGTTATTACACTGATGAGGTTTCACATATGAAATATGATTCTGACTGGCTTCTCCCTCCTTCCTATGGGCCGTTCCAGGAGAATAATATCATGTTTCTGCCAGAACAGCTTCTGGAAGGGTATTACACGATAAACTAATTTGGTAGATAGATTGGTCTGGCGAAAGGCAGTGGTTAGAATAATGTGCACCTCTGTTGTGCCATGTAAATGTGTTCCCAGTCACTTTGTTACGGGCCTGAGATGGCTTGTTCACCTTCGGCGTGTTTACTCACTGTTCGAATGCTTTAGTGTCTGGGACTCCAAACGACCGGCTGTCACCTTTTATAGAGACGAGGGATGGGCGAAACGTGTCGCGCGCGCGGTTTGGTGTCGAAACATCAATAATTACGGATATGCGTTTGGCGTGTAATATAATTTCCGGGTGTGTAGCGTGACTAACTAGGCCCAGGTGTAGCACGATGCGGAACGTCTCGTTCGGGATCGTGTAAGACAGACTTGTTTCCCGGTGACTTTGTTAGCTGGTTTTATGTCTGACAGATGCATAAGGACAGAGTAGGGGGTTGGGCTCCGTAGACGAGGCCACTATGTCGTGTGCTCTAAACACACTTATGAGACAACATCCCCTGACAGGTTGACATCGCCAGCTTGTCAGGGGAATAGGAGCAGCCACGGCTATTAGACGTCTTATGGAACATTTCTGGAGGAAGTCTTTGTTTGCCAGTGTAATTTCCAACAAACGGCGGAAGAACTTGTTTCATTTTTTGTGCCTCGTTGTATATCTTATTGATGTAGTTCAGGACTGTTTATGATAAAATTAATTAAATGAGACTTGAATAGTGTCTCTTCATGTGAGTTTTTTTTCTCCCATGATTCACTTTGTTCTGTTCTTCCCCTAGGAGTCAAACACGGCAGTGAGCCAGGAGCTCCCTCAGATCACCAATGGTGAGGCTAATGATGTTCAGAGCCCTGTCGTGACCCACACCACGTCCATGGCCCCATCTCCTGCTTCCTCCCAAGCCCCGTCTCCATCACCATCCCCCGCTCCAACTTCAGCCTCACCAGATGAATCCCGGACACAGGCCCTTCAGCAGCCTGCCACCTCCACTACGGAGACACCTGTAAGTACAGAACAACAACTGGCCATTAGATGGAGCCTTGTGTAGTCTGCTCAGTGAAGTACTGGTGGCCAACTGTCTATCTCAACTGCCATTATACATGATTCGTTTTCTACGTATGTCATGGAGACTTCATTATTGTAAGTGGCCACTTGTATAAATGTAACTGTACTAGCAGAGTAAATGACCAGATGACAGGAAATGTTTTTTACTAACTTTTAAGTTAGTGAATCATTTTTTTCCTTCAAAATGTTCAGACTTTGTGAAATATTCTTCATTTAAACTATCACCAGTCCGTCTATCAGTTTGCATTGACTTAATCTCCTCTACTCTCTGTAGACACTAGCAGTACTATCCCCCCCTAAACCAGGCTCTAATAGGTAACACTATCAGTACTATCCCCCTAAACCAGGCTATAATAGGTAACACTATCAGTACTAGTAAACCAGGCTCTAATAGGTAACACTATCAGTACTAGTAAACCAGGCTCTAATAGGTAACACTATCAGTACTATTAAACCAGGTTCTAATAGGTAACACTATCAGTACTAGTAAACCAGGTTCTAATAGGTAACACTATCAGTACTAGTAAACCAGGTTCTAATAGGTAACACTATCAGTACTAGTAAACCAGGCTCTAATAGGTAACACTATCAGTACTAGTAAACCAGGCTCTAATAGGTAACACTATCAGTACTAGTAAACCAGGTTCTAATAGGTAACACTATCAGTACTAGTAAAACAGGTTCTAATAGGTAACACTATCAGTACTAGTAAAACAGGTTTTAATAGGTAACACTATCAGTACTAGTAAACCAGGTTTTAATAGGTAACACTATCAGTACTAGTAAACCAGGTTTTAATAGGTAACACTATCAGTACTAGTAAACCAGGCTCTAATAGGTAACACTATCAGTACTAGTAAAACAGGCTCTAATAGGTAACACTATCAGTACTAGTAAAACAGGTTCTAATAGGTAACACTATCAGTACTAGTAAACCAGGTTTTAATAGGTAACACTATTAGTACTGGTAAACCAGGCTCTAATAGGTAACACTATCAGTACTAGTAAACCAGGTTTTAATAGGTAACACTATCAGTACTAGTAAACCAGGCTCTAATAGGTAACACTATCAGTACTAGTAAACCAGGCTCTAATAGGTAACACTATCAGTACTAGTAAACCAGGCTCTAATAGGTAACACTATCAGTACTAGTAAACCAGGCTCTAATAGGTAACACTATCAGTACTAGTAAACCAGGCTCTAATAGGTAACACTATCAGTACTAGTAAACCAGGCTCTAATAGGTAACACTATCAGTACTAGTAAAACAGGTTCTAATAGGTAACACTATCAGTACTAGTAAAACAGGTTCTAATAGGTAACACTATCAGTACTGGTAAAACAGGTTCTAATAGGTAACACTATCAGTACTGGTAAACCAGGTTCTAATAGGCAACACTATCAGTACTGGTAAACCAGGTTCTAATAGGTAACACTATCAGTACTGGTAAACCAGGTTTTAATAGGTAACACTATCAGTACTGGTAAACCAGGTTTTAATAGGTAACACTATCAGTACTAGTAAAACAGGCTCTAATAGGTAACACTATCAGTACTAGTAAACCAGGCTCTAATATGTAACACTATCAGTACTAGTAAACCAGGTTCTAATAGGCAACACTATCAGTACTGGTAAACCAGGTTCTAATAGGTAACACTATCAGTACTAGTAAACCAGGTTTTAATAGGTAACACTATCAGTACTAGTAAACCAGGCTCTAATATGTAACACTATCAGTACTAGTAAACCAGGTTTTAATAGGTAACACTATCAGTACTAGTAAACCAGGCTCTAATAGGTAACACTATCAGTACTAGTAAACCAGGCTCTAATATGTAACACTATCAGTACTAGTAAACCAGGCTCTAATAGGTAACACTATCAGTACTAGTAAACCAGGTTCTAATAGGTAACACTATCAGTACTAGTAAACCAGGCTCTAATAGGTAACACTATCAGTACTAGTAAAACAGGTTCTAATAGGTAACACTATCAGTACTAGTAAAACAGGTTCTAATAGGTAACACTATCAGTACTAGTAAACCAGGTTCTAATAGGTAACACTATCAGTACTAGTAAACCAGGCTCTAATAGGTAACACTATCAGTACTAGTAAAACAGGTTCTAATAGGTAACACTATCAGTACTAGTAAAACAGGTTCTAATAGGTAACACTATCAGTACTAGTAAACCAGGCTCTAATAGGTAACACTATCAGTACTAGTAAACCAGGTTCTAATAGGTAACACTATCAGTACTAGTAAACCAGGTTCTAATAGGTAACACTATCAGTACTAGTAAACCAGGCTCTAATAGGTAACACTATCAGTACTAGTAAACCAGGCTCTAATAGGTAACACTATCAGTACTAGTAAACCAGGCTCTAATAGGTAACACTATCAGTACTAGTAAACCAGGTTCTAATATGTAACACTATCAGTACTAGTAAACCAGGTTTTAATAGGTAACACTATCAGTACTAGTAAACCAGGCTCTAATAGGTAACACTATCAGTACTAGTAAACCAGGTTCTAATAGGTAACACTATCAGTACTAGTAAACCAGGCTCTAATATGTAACACTATCAGTACTAGTAAACCAGGTTTTAATAGGTAACACTATCAGTACTAGTAAACCAGGCTCTAATAGGTAACACTATCAGTACTAGTAAACCAGGCTCTAATAGGTAACACTATCAGTACTAGTAAACCAGGCTCTAATATGTAACACTATCAGTACTAGTAAACCAGGCTCTAATAGGTAACACTATCAGTACTAGTAAACCAGGTTCTAATAGGTAACACTATCAGTACTAGTAAACCAGGCTCTAATAGGTAACACTATCAGTACTAGTAAAACAGGTTCTAATAGGTAACACTATCAGTACTAGTAAAACAGGTTCTAATAGGTAACACTATCAGTACTAGTAAACCAGGCTCTAATAGGTAACACTATCAGTACTAGTAAACCAGGTTCTAATAGGTAACACTATCAGTACTAGTAAACCAGGTTCTAATAGGTAACACTATCAGTACTGGTAAACCAGGTTCTAATAGGTAACACTATCCGTACTAGTAAACCAGGTTTTAATAGGTAACACTATCAGTACTAGTAAACCAGGCTCTAATAGGTAACACTATCAGTACTAGTAAACCAGGCTCTAATAGGTAACACTATCAGTACTAGTAAACCAGGCTCTAATAGGTAACACTATCAGTACTAGTAAACCAGGTTCTAATATGTAACACTATCAGTACTAGTAAACCAGGTTTTAATAGGTAACACTATCAGTACTAGTAAACCAGGCTCTAATAGGTAACACTATCAGTACTAGTAAACCAGGTTCTAATAGGTAACACTATCAGTACTAGTAAACCAGGTTCTAATAGGTAACACTATCAGTACTAGTAAAACAGGTTTTAATAGGTAACACTATCAGTACTAGTAAACCAGGTTTTAATAGGTAACACTATCAGTACTAGTAAACCAGGCTCTAATAGGTAACACTATCAGTACTAGTAAACCAGGTTTTAATAGGTAACACTATCAGTACTAGTAAACCAGGCTCTAATATGTAACACTATCAGTACTAGTAAACCAGGTTTTAATAGGTAACACTATCAGTACTAGTAAACCAGGCTCTAATAGGTAACACTATCAGTACTAGTAAAACAGGTTCTAATAGGTAACACTATCAGTACTAGTAAAACAGGTTTTAATAGGTAACACTATCAGTACTAGTAAACCAGGTTTTAATAGGTAACACTATCAGTACTAGTAAACCAGGTTTTAATAGGTAACACTATCAGTACTAGTAAACCAGGCTCTAATAGGTAACACTATCAGTACTAGTAAAACAGGCTCTAATAGGTAACACTATCAGTACTAGTAAAACAGGTTCTAATAGGTAACACTATCAGTACTAGTAAACCAGGTTTTAATAGGTAACACTATTAGTACTGGTAAACCAGGCTCTAATAGGTAACACTATCAGTACTAGTAAACCAGGTTTTAATAGGTAACACTATCAGTACTAGTAAACCAGGCTCTAATAGGTAACACTATCAGTACTAGTAAACCAGGCTCTAATAGGTAACACTATCAGTACTAGTAAACCAGGTTCTAATATGTAACACTATCAGTACTAGTAAACCAGGTTTTAATAGGTAACACTATCAGTACTAGTAAACCAGGCTCTAATAGGTAACACTATCAGTACTAGTAAACCAGGTTCTAATAGGTAACACTATCAGTACTAGTAAACCAGGTTCTAATAGGTAACACTATCAGTACTAGTAAAACAGGTTTTAATAGGTAACACTATCAGTACTAGTAAACCAGGTTTTAATAGGTAACACTATCAGTACTAGTAAACCAGGCTCTAATATGTAACACTATCAGTACTAGTAAACCAGGTTTTAATAGGTAACACTATCAGTACTAGTAAACCAGGCTCTAATATGTAACACTATCAGTACTAGTAAACCAGGTTCTAATAGGTAACACTATCAGTACTAGTAAACCAGGTTTTAATAGGTAACACTATCAGTACTAGTAAACCAGGCTCTAATATGTAACACTATCAGTACTAGTAAACCAGGTTTTAATAGGTAACACTATCAGTACTAGTAAACCAGGCTCTAATAGGTAACACTATCAGTACTAGTAAACCAGGTTTTAATAGGTAACACTATCAGTACTAGTAAACCAGGCTCTAATAGGTAACACTATCAGTACTAGTAAACCAGGTTCTAATAGGTAACACTATCAGTACTAGTAAACCAGGTTCTAATAGGTAACACTATCAGTACTAGTAAACCAGGCTCTAATAGGTAACACTATCAGTACTAGTAAACCAGGTTCTAATAGGTAACACTATCAGTACTAGTAAACCAGGTTCTAATAGGTAACACTAGCATTACTAGTACTAGGGATGGCAAAGAGGACAAGTCATGTTATTACTTAAACATCAGTCTTGTGGCAGGATTCTACACGATGCACATTTGTATTCAGCAAATTCAGGAGAATGTCCCCCTTTCCAATTTCATGAAATGTAGCGTGAGCAATAGTTACTGGAATACATTTTTCAAAATTACCATCTCAAAGAAAAGTCTTGTTAAAACATAAAACAGCACTGATTCAGCTTTTAATTCACTTTTCTTCCTTCAGCGTGTTTTGTATTCTGATGACGTTGCTACATCTCTGCTGATATGAGCCTCCGTTTGCAGTCGTAATTGGCGTCTTAATGGTGCAGAGAATGCTTGTTTTTTGGGACATTTACCTTTAAAGACCATTTGAGACAACACCAATGAAACGATTAGAACTGCTCTAGTAGAATGGTTCAACTGCTCCAGATCTTTTGAAGAAACAAGCCACACATTTCATGGATCTCAACTAATGTTTTATTTTTATTTTACCATTATTTAACCAGGCAAGTTGATTAAGAACCAATTTTTCTTTACAGCAATGCCCTGGGGGGATGTTACAAGGGGCGGGGTCTTGGGGGGGGGGGCAATTAGGGTTAACTGTGTTGATCAGGGATGAGGGTTTTTACCTTGGTGGTTGGGGGATTGGAACTATGACATTAGTCTTACGCCCCCCCCAAAAGGAAACCTCATCTCTCTACCTTGGTTGTACTTATCTTGTTAGTTTTGTCAGTTGTAATGGGCTACATTACTCATTGTGAATCTAAACAATAATGAGGAATTTGTATTGAACGTGTAACTGGCAAACGTCTAACTGGACTTCAGGGTGATCTGTTGTAGCAGATACAGCACCACCTAGTGGTCAACACCTGGTGAAGTAATTTTTCATGATGGACACAACCACCAATGACAATTAGCTTTGAACAGAGGAAAACACCGGATTCACAGAGAATCCATTAATAAAGATGACGAATCAATGCACTTAAACCTGCTCCATGCTAATGGTTAAACATAGATAACGGATATTGTGTATTTTTATAGGGTGTGAGAAGAGATATGATCTAATTTGGACATTGGGTAATAAAGTTTTTGGATGAATACAATCCTACAAACAGAATTGTCGAAGTTAGTTTGCCATCAGTTCGCTTTGTTTTATAATATTTATCTTTTGACAAAATAATGTTTAAGAAATGCATTATTATAATTTTTTTTGACTATTTAATATATATATTTTTTCATTGTATTTGTACTGATCCTCTTCCTTGTCAGGCCTCCAAAGCGACCCCTGCTCAACACACCCCGAGCACAGGGGGGCGACGGCGCAGGGCCACAAGCGAGGACCCGGACGAAAAGAGGCGCAAGTTCCTGGAACGTAACCGAGCAGCGGCGTCGAGGTGCAGACAGAAAAGGAAGGTCTGGGTGTCTTCACTGGAGAAGAAGGCAGAGGACCTCAACAGTGTGAACGCACAACTCCAGGTTAGTCACCTCCCGATTTTTTACCAAAGGCGTCCATTTTGTTAGTGCTGACTGGTGCTTTATGTACAGGTATGAGGGGACTGTCTGTGTGTGGCTACCTGGACGTTTCCCCCATGATGCATCAGATATGAGGGGACTGTAGGTCTGTCTGTGTGTGGCTACCTGGACGTTTCCCCCATGATGCATTAGATATGAGGGGACTGTAGGTCTGTCTGTGTGTGGCTACCTGGACGTTTCCCCCTGATGCCGTGATGAAGTCATTAAAGCCTATTAAGAGGAGTTGTGACAGCGGCGGCGTACGAGGCCCACTCCCTCCGATACGTCCCTGTCAATAAAGATGTATCCTCCAGATGTCTGCCGCACTAAAGCGTGTCCTCACTTCTGTCTCGGCAGTTTACTGGGTGGCCTCGGAAGTCTCTCAGGGAAAGGTGTCTTTTTGAACCTTCGTTTGGCAGAATGCAATTAGGATCTGACGCTGACAGGTTCTCTACAGTTCATGTAACCGTTGTCTCTGTTGATAAGTGCGAGCTGGGGGGGGGGGGGCTGGCGATGCCGTTCCACACAATTAAATGAGATGTGCTGTTTATTTGCTCGCTGTCTTATTCGCCCATGAAGGCTGAGGTAGACGGGAGGGGGGAGGGGGAGAACCTGGACCTGGGGAGGAATATAACAGAGGTGGGTTGGGGGGGCGGGGGTATAACAGAGGTGGGTTGGGGGTGGTGTTCCTTTCGGTTACAGGTTGTCTCCACTGATGGTCATCTGCAAGCCAGCTAAGGGTTAAATGAACACAGGTGGGTAAAGGTGAGGACGGTAGCATGGACTGGTGACTCGCAGATAAGTGCTCTATATTAGAATATTAATCAGCGTTATTAAATGTATTAATTACTTGTGTGCTGCTGGCACATTGGCCCAACTGATCAGCGGAGAAGGACATAACGATGTGCCATTACTTCAACATCATCCTTAAGGGGCCCTTTAATGAGGTGTCAGAACAGACTGAAACCCAACTGGCCTCCTGGACTCACACCATTGGCCATATTTATTCACCAACTTAGAAACAAGTTAAAGTTCCTTACACCTTGTGCTACAGTACGACAGCCCGATGTGTCCATGTATATTGGCTGGGAACACGGGAGATTGAAGACAACACATGTTGTTCTGGGTATAACACTGGCCCGGTTCTCCAACTAACCCTAGTCAGATGGTTCTGTTTAGTTCCATCACTGCATGCATTCCAGGCCAGATTCCTCTCTCGTCAAGCCGACATAATCACGGTTTTTCCTTGCGTTTCGGCTAAAGATCTCATTGGTTTTAAGTGGAGACCGTAGCATAGCAGTGCTCACGCCAAGACCAGCCAACATCTAGCAAGACGGCATCTGCCGTTACGCAGCAACTGTAAAATATCCGACCGAGGAGGATGTTATGATCAAAATAATGTGTTGGGAGTGTTATAGTGGAGAAGCGTCTGTAGGAACCAGACGTAGGAGCCAGCCAGGTGGAGTAACGGGGAGGGGTGGAGGGGTTCTGTGTTCCGACAGCTGTGTTTAAATATGCCTGGCATCAGAACCCCAACACCAACAAGCCCAAACAGATGGATTCACATAAATTGGCTGCTTTCAGACCGGCAGATTAAGCGTTTTAAACGGGAGAACAGAATGCCTAACTCCGCCATAGGGCGCTCGGCAAACCTCCCGACCGCTCCAAATCCGGTTAAAGTCACCTTGAGCGTAATGCGGCCTCACTTTACTGCATGCAGAGTCCCCGGGGCCCCTGAGGGGGCTCTAACGACACGGGAGTGTAAATCTCAGCAGAATCCGCAAAGCTGTGCTGACAATCGGAAGAGCTCACTTTTGACAAATGTGTTGGTGGGGAGCCAGTAAAAGGCCATAATTATGGCGCCAGAACACAACCTAATTGAAAAGAGCACGGCGCTCTATTCCCCCGTCATCCATTATCCTGTTACCTTGTTCCCGGTATCTGTTCCTCTTCTGAGGAGAAACGCAAGCCGACGGGCACTCATGCGACAGTCACACTGGAGAGAGGAGAGACCTGTTCTGATGAGCTCCTTTATTCTTCGTCATGTTAAACCACTGTAGTTTTTGATAATTGGCCCGGTCCCCTTATGGCCTGAACGCGGACAGTTTTCTGACCAGGGAAACAAGTGTATTCTGACTGTTGGGATGTTTGCGATGATATGTCCAGTGCTTGATGTCTGATGGTTAAAGGTTCAGCCTATATGTGTGTGTGTGTGTGTGTGCGGTAAGTTTGTCAGGACTCCTCAGAGGCCGTGTTACAGTGTGTGTGTGTTGTCTTTCTTCCTTGTCTCTCGGCAGAACGAAGTCACCCTGCTGAGAAGTGAAGTGGCTCAGCTGAAGCAGCTCCTCCTGGCACATAAAGACTGCCCTGTAACGGCCATGCAGAAGAGGTCTGCCTATCACAGTGAGTAATGATCCATTATCCAAAGCCCAGTGCAGCCTGGGAAATGCATCCCGAATGAGACCCGCCTAAAGCCCGCCAGAGGGACACGTCTCGCTCATCCGTCGGCCAGAGGGACACGTCTCGCTCATCCGTCGGCCAGAGGGACACGTCTCGCTCATCCGTCGGCCAGAGGGACACGTCTCGCTCATCCGTCGGCCAGAGGGACACGTCTCGCTCATCCGTCGGCCAGAGGGACACGTCTCGCTCATCCGTCGGCCAGAGGGACACGTCTCGCTCATCCGTCGGCCAGAGGGACACGTCTCGCTCATCCGTCGGCCAGAGGGACACGTCTCGCTCATCCGTCGGCCAGAGGGACACGTCTCGCTCATCCGTCGGCCAGAGGGACACGTCTCGCTCATCCGTCGGCCAGAGGGACACGTCTCGCTCATCCGTCGGCCAGAGGGACACGTCTCGCTCATCCGTCGGCCAGAGGGACACGTCTCGCTCATCCTCGTCTCGCTCATCCGTCGGCCAGAGGGACACGTCTCGCTCATCCGTCGGCCAGAGGGACACGTCTCGCTCATCCGTCGGCCAGAGGGACACGTCTCGCTCATCCGTCGGCCAGAGGGACACGTCTCGCTCATCCGTCGGCCAGAGGGACACGCTCATCCTCGGCCGCTCATCCGTCGGCCAGAGGGACACGTCTCGCTCATCCGTCGGCCAGAGGGACACGTCTCGCTCATCCGTCGGCCAGAGGGACACGTCTCGCTCATCCGTCGGCCAGAGGGACACGTCTCGCTCATCCGTCGGCCAGAGGGACACGTCTCGCTCATCCGTCGGCCAGAGGGACACGTCTCGCTCATCCGTCTGCCATCCAAATTGTCTTCGGCTATAAGGCCGTTCACTCTTTGACAAAACTTCATAGAACGTGAGGTGTTCGTGTGCCTTTTTTGTCTCAGGCAAGTCGTGTTTTTAGCCGTCAATTCAAGTTGTTATATATTGTCTGAGCAATGCTGTTTTAGATGGGTTTTACCTTCCCCGTTATGGGCGCATAGCTGCAAACTAAAGGCATCAGCATCCATGTCTTTAGGTTCTTATTCCTTAATGAAGCCTTTTAAAATTGTGCAAATCTATGCATGGTGTCTGTCTGCCATATGCAGCCTCTTCATTTCAATATGCTGTTGTCAGTAGAACGGGTGGCTGTGAGACAACGGTTCACTCACTTCACCCAGCCCTGCCTGTTCCTCAGGTGCTAGTTTGGAAAACGTGTAAATCGCTACCACATTTCACCGGGAACTTTCTAAGCACTTCTGGAAAGACACGCCATACTTTTTAATTTCCTACATTTCAGTCCTGCTCCATATTTTACAATGAATTATTTTTGTCAGCTCAGCTTGGCACTAATAACTCACCGTCTCATTCCGTATCGGGGGGGCCAGCATGGGGGGAGGGGGCCATTATCGGGGGCCATTATCGGGGGCCATTATCGGGGGCCAGTATCGGGGGCCAGTATCGGGGCCAGTATCGGGGCCAGTATCGGGGGGCCAGTATCGTGGGGGCCAGTATCGTGGGGGCAGTATCGGGGGCCAGTATCGGGGGGGTGGGGCCAGTATCGGGTGGGGCCAGTATGAGGTGTGTACACGGAGCCACGTTGTCACCGGAGCTCAGCAGTCTGGTGCTGACTTGTATTGACAATGATTGCCTCCAAAATGAGTCCATTATAGCGGCGGGCCTGACAGGACCATGGAGGTTTCTCAATGAGAGCGGCGGCAGACGCCGAGCACGGCTGTTCATTATACATCTCTATTGTTAACCGTAGCAGGGATGACACGTTCCATGCATATTATGGGACTGATGGCTCCCAGGCTGGATTGGCCTGTCACAGCCGAGGCTCATTTGGCTGTCTGGATTGTTTTTGCAGATTGCAGACGAATCGGGTCGTCTTCCTCAGCCATATCGGCTAGGATTTATTCCAGCTTAGGCTTCAATGAAGGATGATTGCTGGCAGCCAGCTGATACAGTGGAGGAAAATATTGGCCCATTGAGTTATGCTCTGATGTAATTCATGTTTACGTTCTGGGGAATGGCGAGCTTCCGTTGAGGCATTTGACCAATGTGGAAACGTTTGCCGAATGCCTGTAGACGGCGACATACCAGAAACCACTGAGTTACTTTATGTCCCTTATGAATGGGTTACCAACGCAATTAGAACAGCAAAACTTGATTTAATTGGATGGTTTGAAATGCGTACGCTGATTGGCGAGACCGTATACCACTGGTATGATATCACATTGCTTCACATTGCTCTACTGCTTTATTTGCGTTAGTAACCGGTTGATAAGTGCAATGAAGAATCTCAGATTGCTCACATATACTATGGCTATAGGCCAGTTATATTCAGCATTCTTACCAGCCGGTTTATATTGAAGTATTAAAGCACACAGGGTGTTGTGTATGTCCTGCGTACAGTACTTAACGGCAGGGTTGCCAACTCTCACGCATCTGGCGTGAGTCTCCCGCTTTAAGCATCAATCTCACGCTCTCACGCACAAGCAAGAAATGTCACGCCAAAATCTAAATTCTCCCCTTTCAATCCGCTAATTTTCTGTTAATGACAGACTAGACCACATCGTATTAACAGGAGAGGAGGTTGAAGCCCTCAGCTGTAACATATTCTGTCTACAACGTTCTCATTGCAATATTCTCTGATTGTTGATTCGCTGAAACATTGAACCTGATACGTCACCGGATACGTCAGTTTCGTGTGAAAAGTTCAGAGATATGGTTAGGAGCCCGACCCAACTGATGCGCGATTAAAAGTTTGCATGACAATTAAGGTAAGCAGATAATAAAATGGTGTGCCTTGTCCCTACAGCCTTGCCTTAGCAGACTCTGTGTGCGGAGAGTTAAACTTTAGTTGCAAACGTTGTCTGACGTGTGTTATGTGGGCTAGCTGATAGCTTAATAAAAATAGGCTCATGGTAGAAATTACGTTTTGTTAGATGAGCTTGCTGAGCTATTTCAAAGATGGACATGGAGAGAAAAGTCAAGAGCTTCAGCAGGTAAGCTTGTCACATAATTTATTATGTTCAGTTGTTTTTTTATAGCAAAAATACATATGTTACATTAGGCTACCCTATTCATTAAAGTATGGACAGTGTGCCCTATAGCTGATACCCCATCGCAACTCAACATGTCTTACCAATGTTAGCACAGGAACATCTAGGCATGTAATTAATGGAGATGTATACTGTGTTATGATTAGGCTAGCATGGCATTTTAAAGCTGAAGGTTTTAACAGCCTACCTTTTAGATAGAGGAAAGAGTGGAGGAGGTGGAGGTGCAGATGCAGAAGGAAGATGCAAGCAAAGAGCATTCTATCCAGTAAAAAAGAAAAGCAAAGTCAGGGGCCGCTGTGTACAACTCAAAATTTAGCAGTGCCTGGTGTAAAGAATGGCCTTTCATAAAACCAGGCACGACTGAATTTCACTTTTGGTGTGAAGTCTGCTGGCATGGGTTAGAGTGCAGGCACCAGGGCAGATGTGCAGCAGCATATCACCAGGGAGAACCACATCAAAAAACAAAAAGTTCTTGACAGCACCAAAATAATTGATAGATTTGTTTATTCGAAGGCTGAAGAAATGAATCTGGACACTCAGGTGATAATTTGAATCCAATCTCTTAATGCGTGTGCTATTTTTAATGCATATACTACTACACATGTAAACTCATAATTGTTTTACAGGCTAGAAGGGCAGAGGTCAAAGTGGCAGTGACCCTGGTCAGCCACAACATCCCATTAGCTTTCACAGATCACCTCAGCCCGCTATTTAAAGAATGCTTTCCCGATTCTAAAATTGCCAAGAAATATGGTTCTGCAAGAACAAAAACATCAGCCATCATTCTATTATTATTTTGCCTAAATCAGGGTTTATACACAGTGAACAAGGACTTAAATATTTTTTAATTAGGGTTAGGTTCACCAAACATTTCCTCTGCACACTCATGCGCGCGTTCTAGAATTTTACAGTGTCTCACTCCAGCCGGAGTCCCAAAGTTGGCAACCCTGCTTAACGGTGGTATGTTGGCCATTAATCACAACGCCTTGAATAGCGTTATTGTTAATATGAACAGGTAACAGGTTTTATCCGTCCAGCCATGTCTGGTAACAGGTTTTATCCTTCAATCCTGTCTGGTAACAGGTTTTATCCTTCAATCCTGTTTGGTAATAGGTTTTATCCGTCCAGCCATGTCTGGTGACAGGTTTTATCTTTCAATCCTGTCTGGTAGCAGGTTTTATCTTTTATCCTGTCTGGTAGCAGGTTTTATCCTTCAATCCTGTCTGGTAGCAGGCTTTAAGTTTTAATCCAGTCTGGTAACAGGTTTTATCCTTCAATTCTGTTTGGTAGCAGGTTTTATCTTTCAATCCTGTCTGGTAGCAGGTTTTATCTTTCAATCCTGTCTGGTAGCAGGCTTTATGTTTTAATCCTGTCTCGTAACAGGTTTTATTTTTCCAGCCTGTCTGGTTGCAGGTTTTATCCTCTAGCACAGGCACAGGTCCAGGCACAGAGCTACAGAAGGTGGGTGGAAATTACCCAGACAAGCCAGCCGGTACTTCCTCTTGACACACCAAACTGTTCATCAGCTTATGAAAAATCACATCAGATGTTCATTGGGAAAAATGTGAAAGTCTGCTTTGGGGACCCAGTAAAGCTGGTTATGATAATACACCAGTGGACCGCACTTGCCTTTTGTGCCTGTGCTGAATGCCATTAGGAGTAATAATACGCATTGGAATATGAAAACAAAAAGCCCAGGCCGATTCACTCTGGGATCGACCTTACGCCGGGATAAAGGGCCGCGCGATTTACAACGCTTTGACATTCACTTGCTCTAAATCACTTCAGATCAAAGTCTAGTCAATACGAAGGCAAGGGCGGCCTCACCCTCGGGTCTCTTAAATAGCGCTTTATTGCAGCGTCTGGTATTACGGATTCTATATCTCACACTCTCAAATACCAAGTCCCGTCATTAATTACTTAGTGCCATTTCGACTGACTTGATATCATTTGCTGTATTCATTATCGTCCTGGTCCCGCTCATTGCTTTGAGTCGGAGCACGAGAGAGGATTCCATTTTTTCATCAGGATCCAATTAATTTAATCTAACTGCCTAACAGCTGTTGGCATTTCGACTCCAAGTCTTTCGTACTCTCCAGTGTGAGCATCATTAAAATCAGGTGCTGTAATCATCTGTCGCTGCAGTAGTTGGCAAGGTGGCAAAAACCCAAATGAGAAGGCAGTGAGCGGTGGGAACGGCGCCCTGCTACGTGTCGGCCCGTATGATGTTGGCGTAAATGCACACACACGGAACTTCACTGTAATTAAAGGCAGAAAAAGCGACGTGAGGTATTTGCTGAGGCGTGGGATACTAACGTATCAACGTATTGTTTATAGATTGGCAAACAGAGGTAACTCACGATCCTAATTAGAAACATTAGCGGAGTGCAACGAACGTACGGTGGACTCGTCTGTTTCATGGATTCAATGGTTACTTCATGCGTCCATTGATCATAGCGTTAAACATGCGATCATCAAACAATGCCATAGGATGTTTTTAGACAAACTTTGGCTCGTGTGTGTGTGTGTGTGTGTGTGTGTGTGTGTGTGTGTGTGCGCAGCGTCTGAGAAGGAGGACAGCTGTGAGGAGATGTCGGTACCAGGTAGCCCCCAGAACGAGGCCATCCAGCACAGCTCCGTGAGCACCTCCAACGGGGTCAACTCCTCCTCCGTGACCCCTGCTGCCTCGGCCACAGCTCCGAACCATGCTGCCTCCCCAGCAGACAGGAGCACGCCAGGAGGCAGGCCTGTCAGGGGAGCCGCTCTGTCCACCACCCAGACTCTGCCCTCAGGAAGCTGATCTCCCCCTGACTTCCCACAAGCCCTGGTCCACTCCCACTGCTGCCTCGGCCGAGGGACAGGAACTCCGCTTCAGTTTGGACTATGATGTCTCTCTACATTGATTCTTTTCTCGTTTCTTTAGATTCCTGTGAGAAGCTTTGCTTTTGATGAATCGTTTGTAGGTAAATGGTACAGGTGCCGGAGAAGACACTTTCCAATAAGGGTTTGGCAATGGAATTGATTGTTTTATTCCCAGTCTGTCTGTATTTATTTTATTTATTGACTGTGTTCTTTATGTGTTGGACTCCTGTGAACTATAAAGTTGTATTGATTCAATGAGTGCTTTGTCAATGAGACGTTGACCAAAGTGTGTTGTGGCTCACTGGTATTTTGTTTTTATGTCCTTAAGCACTATCTCTTATGATGAGAAGACCGACGGAACAGACATTTGTTTTTATGCCTTTTCCATTTTGCACATGAAGAGAAATTATTAGGGTTTACCTTTTTAGCTTTTGACATGAGATGAATTGGCAGCTTTTAGAGCTACACTAGTTTTAAATACCTGTCTCGTTACAAAACGTCAACGGTTGAATCAGGTTGAAACTTTTTTTTGTGTCTAGTGTGGGTACGTCTACTGGTACCATAATGTGGCTACATCTACTGGTACCATAGTGTGGGTACGTCTACTGGTACCATAATGTGGCTACATCTACTGGTACCATAATGTGGTACATCTACTGGTACCATAATGTGGCTACATCTACTGGTACCATAATGTGGTACATCTACTGGTACCATAATGTGGCTACATCTACTGGTACCATAATGTGGCTACATCTACTGGTACCATAGTGTGGCTACATCTGCTGGTATTATAATGTGGCTACATCTACTGGTATTATAATGTGGCTACATCTACTGGTATTATAATGTGGCTACATCTACTGGTATTATAATGTGGCTACATCTACTGGTATTATAATGTGGCTACATCTACTGGTATTATAATGTGGCTACATCTACTGGTACCATAATGTGGCTACATCTACTGGTACCATAGTGTGGCTACATCTACTGGTATTATAATGTGGCTACATCTACTGGTACCATAATGTGGCTACATCTACTGGTACCATAATGTGGCTACATCTACTGGTACCATAATGTGGCTACATCTACTGGTACCATAATGTGGCTACATCTACTGGTACCATAATGTGGCTACATCTACTGGTACCATAATGTGGTACATCTACTGGTACCATAATGTGGTACATCTACTGGTACCATAATGTGGCTACATCTACTGGTACCATGATGTGGCTACATCTACTGGTACCATAACGTGGCTACATCTACTGGTACCATAACGTGGCTACATCTACTGGTACCATAATGTGGCTACATCTACTGGTACCATAGTGTAGTTTGAATGTTCAGAGTGCCCTCTGCTTGTTATATAGTCCTCAGGAGGAACTTGGTTAGAATTCTATGTGTGTTTGTTGACCGATATTTCTTCTGTTGTCTGATTGTTTCATTGGACAGTGATTGTAGTATATTTTACATTACACAAAAAAAAATCATGTTGACTTAACCATCTGCCATGATTTAGCACACAGGTTGATTTGGGTCATTTGAATTAGGAGGAATTATCCCGTAATGAGCGTTTCTAGGTATATGGTGTCCTGTTGTTAAGATCAAATTTTTTGAATGTTTCTGAATACTAAGTGACTGTTCTTGCTCTCAAGTTTGACCCTAAACAAAAGCATTTATGGAATAAATCACAGTTAATCTACAAGTTAAGAATACAGCATTGTACATAACATAAGTACTGATGTATTGTGATCTTTCAATTTCTTAGGGCGTTTATTTAAATTGTACCTGTGAAAGTTGTAATAAGAAGTTTTTGTTTTTAGGAACCATCATTGGACATCAGCCTAAAATATAGGTGTAGTATATATTATTATATTGTGTAGTAGTATTGTAGTAATCTTTAAAAACCAACAAACATGTAAATAGCATCATGTAATGCTGCGCCCGAACTTACTGTCCAATTCAGGATGTGCTATGTTTAAATTTAACTAATAATGCTGTTAAGCATAGTGACAATTACAAAATAATAGTAGGTTGCAAATCCCACCAATTTTTTAAATCAAATTGCCTTTTGTCTTTAAATGTATTGGCTTACTACTGTGTAGTTTAACGAGACGCGGACGCATTGTTTTTCTCCAGATAGCATCTACTGTGTTTTTTAACTGGTGTTTTGTACTATCAATGTTATGTGCTCTCTGCATGATTAAATAATTCTCTGAGAGAATAAACTGATATTAATTTATTAAATAATGTCTCAGTCCAATATATAACAAAAAACACATTTCACCTTAAGTTTTGGAAAGTTTTGTAAATTTCTTTACCTATGTTTAACTGCTTTAAGGGGATGTAATATTGTGTTGGCGGTATACTTGTAACTTGTGAAAGTTAAATTTATAAAGTCTAATAAATAAATAATGATGTTGTAATAAATCTTTTAATATCTCATTAAACCCGTTCTCGTTTCCGTAATTCGTATTGGGATTGGTACAGCAGGTAACCACTTATTCTACATGCTTTTTCCCCACTTTATTATATAGCAGGAACAGCGCTTCTGGGTAACAGGCTGACATCTGAAAGACGGCCAGCTGCAAGACTGACTAGTGCTCCGCCATCAGGGACTAGTGTTTCCACTATCTATACATGGAAATATAATCTATAGAAATATAATACATTTATCATATCAATAATTGGCTTGGTTCGCGGACTAGCGTTCAACATTTACATAAAGGTCATTTGGCAGACGATCTTTCCCAGAAGATAAAGTTGTGAGTGCACACATGTTCTGACCTTCTTACTGGCCTTCAGTGGTAATCAGGCCTACAACCCGGGTGTTACTTGCTCTATCCAAGTAAGCTACATGGAACCTATTCATTGTGTTTCTATGCTTCTAATCCCATTTCAAAGCAGAAATCCGGACAGACAACCTTTGTAAAACTAGGCCCAGGAGATACCAGGTTATGGAGCCAGACGTTGACAAGTGCCGGTTCTTGCTGATGATCCTATTAACTGGTCGCCAGGCAACGTTGGATGTGGAACATGCAGGGATGTCAGCCAGGTACCCTTTGAAGAATCTGTGGACAATCTGTTTTAATATAAACGAGCTGGTCGCATCTTTCTGACTCCTGCTTTCTTTGGGCACTTTTTATGATGTGTTTCTGTACTGTAAGTGCTGGCTTAGGCAATTCTGTACATTTATTCTGGTTTGTTCTGCCACCTGCTGGTCATTTTAGTGTCTTTATTTGATATCGTGTATGTACTAAACCATTCAGGAGTTTTGGGTCATTTTGAAATGTCCTAGTTTTTGAAAGAAAGCAAATGTTTTGTATATTCAATACTTAATAAATAAATAAATACTCCTTGTAGGCAGAGTTGGAAAGGAACTGTAGGAGTTGTGGTTTCCACTGGCATTGACCAGATGGTTGTGTTTTGAAAGGGCAACTTTACAAATGTTGCAAGCATCACGCTTCTGCTAATTTTTTGATTATCATTATAGGAGTAGTGGCTTTGCTCTTTTCCCTTTACGTCTATATTCTCTCACTGTTGACAATGTTTAGCTGTGACAGCCATTGTGCTGCTGGCAAAGGCCGCCGGCTCCGGAATTGACACGAGGAAGTGCATCACTGCACAAGCTGTCTGTGCTGCGGATCAATGAACCGCTTATGGCACCCAGGCTTTGCCCTCTCAGGGTTCCAGGCTGAGAGCAACTCACAGCAACACTGAGAAGTCTGTTACTGCTCATCTCAAGCCGTCCTTTTTAGGCAAAGTGTTGTGCAGTTGCAGTCCCATGGGTTCTCATCCAAGTTGAAATATGACAGCTGAAAGCTGCTTTCCGACGTCCTTGGATTTAAGTGGGAGAGTCTGTGGCGGTTCAGTGACAGAACACTCAGATTGTGTTAAACCCACAAAAGCAAAATCCTCGATTGTGGAGATTAAATGGTCACCGAGGTCGATCTCTCGGACGCGAGTACAAAGAACGCATGCATGCTTCTTAATTTTCACAATAGGACTTCCGTTTAACCTCAAAGCTTCCATTTTAGATAACTTGTTCAAAGCGTTTAAGGGAATCTCGGAATTCATGTTCAGGATTGTGTTTTTAATTCCGCCTGGGATTTTAGTGATTTGAAAGATTTTCCTGATCTAAATATCATTCAGCAAAATATCTTGCCGTGATGAAAAATGTTGAAAAACAAGGCTTCGAAACATGACAAATTGTTTCTAGAAATATTCAACTTTATTGTCATTGAACAGTACAGCTACAGTACACATATTTATTGGATAATGTGTATTGGATTATATATGAGGTATATGGTATTAAGCATTTATAGATCAGCAAATAGCTCCTGATGTTGGAGTGAAATAAATTAATACTGATTGGTAGCCAGGTTTGATGAAATATACCATTAAATGCACCACGTTAAAAATAACACAATTGGTTGCCAGGTAAATCCAAAGTAGACTGATAAGTCCTGAGATGGTCGGTCTGTCACGTCAAAAGATATCGTTATTCCCCAGATTGAACCCAAATTCCCCAATTTTGCCAATTGGTTCATGCTATGAATTTGCAAGATATTGCTAAATCCACTACCTGTGAAAACAATGTTCTTATCACAACATGTATAGATAGCAGGGGAAAGGCTAGAAAATCATCTGTGTTGATTTCAGAAAAAATAACTTTCTGATCTGGTTCATCAAACCATATGTATACACCGCTATTGTCCCACTACTTTTGACCATCTCCTGACAAGTAGGAAGAGGCTGTAAATAAGTCAGCAAATTTCCAGTTCTATTTATGTGTATCCTTAAGCCAAGCTTGTGCTCCTAGTGCCCCCAGAGAAATGCTGGGTGTACGGGGAGCATTGATGTACTGATTTAGGATTTTAAGTAATTTCTCAAATGTTCATGTTCCTACATTAAAGTGTCTAGTTTAAGAAACAGATGACTAACAGGTCCTCTACTGGCAGTTTCATTAAAAAGTACCTGCAAAACAGCAGTCTCAAGATCAACAGAACAGGAAACTCCTAGAAGGCCAGCATCCAGGAGTCGCCCCTTCACTGTTGACATTGAGACCGGTGTTTTGCATGTACTAGTTAATTAAGATGCCAGTTAGGTACCTGTTGGCATCTGTTTCTCAAACAAGACACTAATGTATTTGTCCCCTTGCTCAGTTGTGGCCTTCCACTCCTCTTTCTATTCTGGTTTGAGACAGTTTGAGCTGTTTTTTGAAGGAAGTAGTACTCATTGATGTACAGGATTTTCTGTTTCTTGGCAACATCTCGCATGTAATAGCTTTCATTTCTTCGACCAATAACAGACTGATGAAAGATTTGTTATTTTAGGATGTTTTGAGTCTGTCATCGAATCCACAAACACTGATGCTCCAGATACTAAAATGTCTAAAGAAGCAGATGTAGTCAAAATGGTGTACATGTAATAATATATAATAATTTTATTTTGGGAAATAATTGAACCCAAAGAACCCAAGAGCTGTGTTCTCAACCGAAATCGCTTTATGTATACTAGAATATCCCCAGATATAAATCCAAGCCTTTTTATAAACAACTGGACACTATTTCCCATGTATTTATCTGGGATAACAAAACATGTTTAGTTAATAATATTTTGGATTTGGTATGCTATTCTGATGTAAAGTATTATGGAAAGCTGAGGCAAATTAAGGAGAGGGGTCGTGCTGACAGATATAGTAGCTTGTCTAAGGAACCTTGCATCAGTGTTTGACTGAGCTCTCATATATGAACTGAGTCTGCAGGCAGGAATATACTGCATTCCATAACCACCAGGGTTTTTTGCGAGACATGTTCATCAAGTGAATACAACCAGATTTAGCTAGAAGTTGTGGAAATCAAGAATGAGAATGAGAAATTTCTGGATGCCGTAAGTGAATCTTTATTGATATAAGAATACATGCAGGAAGCTTCATTACAACCGTTAGTGGTTGGTAATAATGACTACAACACAGAACACCAATAAACCTGCGCTTTTATATGAAAACAAAAAAACGAAAGGAATCTGAGAGTGGTTTACTGCCTGACTGTCGTTCCTCTGACAGGCAATAGTCCATTTTCCTTGACCTGTTCAGGAAGGTCTCTATCTGCTGCATGTGTGAATAGACAGATAAGCCTGTAAACCAGGGGTGGGCAAACTATGGCCCGCGAGCCGAATCCGGCATCTTTTAGAATGAACAAATTACATAACAAATGTGGCCCTTCATATAATTTGAAAGTGCTCATGTGGCCCCTGAGCTGAAATATCAGCCCTCCTCTGCTGTAAACACTGTCCGATGATGTGTAAACTCACAACACTTGACCACACAGGGCATTAAAACCAAGTGCAAATTTTTTTAAAAAATAGCTGAATTAAAATATTTGAAAATTCAAATTTGAGGGAGGATTGACTTTGCAAACTCAATGTCAGAGCAGCAAATATCCACACAGGCACATTTTGGGATCATCTAGCTGCCTTAGTATGCAGTGTGATGTTTGCCACCCTTACTCAACAGAAACAGAGTTAATGTCTCCTCTTCATCTATCATTCACATCATCACATTATACATGTGGACCCAAATTTGGGTCCACATGTATAATGTGATGATGAGAATGATTTTTTTGTCTTCACTGACCTACTGCAGAATCAAAAAAAGACACTAAATGACCAGCAGGTGGCAGAACAAACCAGAATAAATGTACAGAATTGCCTAAGCCAGCATTTGGAAGAATATTAAGGTGCACTTTGACATTCCTGCGATAGTGATGCCCACGTGGTCTATTTTGACCCACATAATAATCCATGATGGGACATTTGCACATTGTGATCAAATAAAAAACGGATTACCTGCTTAGAAATGAATTATTAAAACATATCCAGGTCAGAGGCAGCAGAAACAACTTTCTCTATCAAATAATGGTTAACCCTCAGGCGGTGATAGGTGCTTCATAATGTGTACGACATCAGGCAAACTTATTTCCTGTCTATATGATACATTTCAATCAGTGAATCCACTAACTCCACATAATCTTTCAAAGCAAAATATGACAATGACCCACTCACTGAAATACTTACACAGGATTTGGAGAGGAGAGGTTGGAATACATTCATACCTGCTCAATCAATCCATAAGACTGTTTCATACTATGTCAGATCATCCATAGTCTCATTAAGCTATACCAGCAAATCTCATCACGCTTTCTTAGCCTAGCTTTACATGACTAGCGCACTCCGCGTCTAAGCTCCAGCATATTCCTTAAGCCTCAGAGGGAACTCTGCAATACACAGCTTTGCTATATTCCCTGACCCAGACAGCTTCTAGCCAAGGATCTTTGGAGTCGTTGCTGATTTTCCAGGAGGTTTGGCCCTGGTGGATGATTTTGGTGATTTCAATCAGCATTTTTCTATTTTACACGTTGAAACTAATACATTTAACTCTAGATCGAAAGGATCCAATATAACTGCATTGTGTTGTTGTGTATGATATTTTATACCTCGTTTGTAATTGGTGTACTGGAGTATTTGATAACATATATTATTTTAACATTAGCCTACTTTTCTTCTAAAACACCCATTCAAAAGGTCCTTTCGACCTTATGTATCAATCTCTTTAATTTGATCTCTTTGTATGTCATTTCAATAGAAATGACAAGAAGTGGCAAGGATATGAACCTTACCTAAATGGACTGGTACAGAGATTATTCTATGACAATGAAAATGGTTCTGTTACAACATAGTACCTGAGTGTCACACCTGAGCCCCTGTCCATCATGTGCTGCTGGCTGTGTGTTGTCTCCATGGTAACAGGTAGGCGTCTACTTGCCTAAGGTACGTCATCATTCATTACCACTAATGAATGATGACGGAGAACCCATCTTATTTGTCTACTTTTGCTATGTAACACAGTATACATTTTACAGATATTCATAGTGTAATTACAGTAGGGCTTGAAGGTTATGTTTTGAAACTGTGACAGCCGGATAGTGCTAGTTGTTGCGTTTCTATATTTAGTTCTAGTTGTTCTCTTTTTATTTTCATTGACTTCTCCTGAGCCTCGTTTACCCCTGATCATGTTCCTGTTGGAGTTAACCCTACCATAGTGTAAAGGAGACCAGGGTAAGTAAACTGGAATAGCCTTTACACAGGGACAGTTGTAACACATACCTTTGTAACATGTCTAAAACATATAGAATTAATTGTCACTTGATTTATTTTTTTAAATAATCACACTACATGACAAAAAAAGAATAGCTTTCAAATTATATTGCAAGAAATTCATTAAATTGGTAGTAAACATATCATTTATGTGCATATAAGTTTGCACATAAAATCTAAATGGATATGTTTGAAGACAACAAGAGAGAGCAAATGAGAAACTGTGGAGACTCAGTATTCTCATTGCAGTTGTAGCAAGAGTAAAGTGTCCCTTGTCTGGGGCACGGACACTTGATTCATTGTTTTATTGCCCTCACTTGTTTTCTTAATCACCATCCTATTTAAGTTCCTCCTTTCTCAGTGTGTGTTGTCTGTGTTTTTTTGGTGTATGCCAACGTTACATTTGCGTATGTCTTGTCTTGTGTTTTTCCGTTATAGTTAGACCTTCCTTGACCTGGAGAAACTCTCCAGGCACACAATGCAAACTTTATCTACATCACATTTTTTGGTAGCATTACAACCTTTTCAGTGTCATCAGCTTTTTTAACCTCATGTGAACTAGCCTATAACTGGTAGCTTGACACATGTAACTTATATCTATTTTTAGCTCACAAAACAATGATTCTAATAACACTTGTTTAGATTCCTATACATTTTATCTCAGGATCGTATCCAAAAAATACATCTGATAGAAAAAGTTATATTTTTACCTCAAAAAGACACTTTTGCTGGAAACTCTCTGGAGGTTTCATATAGGGCTCCTTTTTTGACTGCAATAAGACAATCTAACTGAGCATGTGCAGAATGAGTGCGAGCACCCCCACCTTGATTCTGTTTGGAGAAATCCAAGGCGTTACAACCGTCCCATCTCACAACTGGTCCCTGGTCTTTGGTCCATGGCACATCTGTGTCTTTGTATTCACCGGCGGCGAGTCACACATCCACATCTACGCTTATTGCTCAAATAATTCAGTTACCAACGCAATTGGAGCAGAAAGCAGTAGGCAATCACCCTGAAATACGGGATCATATTAACTGCGTGCTTTGAATTCTGAATGACTGTTGGTTGATAGCCGTGGTATATAAACCTGTATACCAATAGCATGTCTTGTGCTATGGTCTGTGTCCCGGCAATCCTTGATGGACTGTGCCTAAGAACCGCTCTTGATATGCCATGATATACTGGACATAATGACATACCTGCTAGATACACTTTTCCTTAGTATTTCTTATATTTGTGATTGCCATATCAGTGCTGCTCAACTGTCCTACTTTTACCTCATCCTACATTAGCTGTATATTGACTCTCGACTTGAGAAACTCCACTTCTCCATGTAGAATCCCACTGCTATTTGCACTCTTGTGTTCTGTGTATTTATTGTGAATGTACGTTGTCTTGCATGATTTTTATTTCTCCTGGCCAGGTCGCCGTTGCAAATGGGAATTGGTTCTCAATCGGCCTTCCTGGTTATTTAAGGTTAAATAAGAAAATATATAGACATATATCACACCCTCTTATGCCGTGTTGCTAAAATATACCATGGCTTTCATTCAATCAGAGCTTGAATATCCTGGTATATGCATTTTTTTCTACTCCGTTCACCAGTAGCGTACATGCTTTAATTCACTGTGCAGGACAAACCTTTGTTATTGCCATTCATTTCCCATCAACCTTCATTCCATGGATCCTATTGTGTATTAGTGTTTCTTCACCAGCAGGAGGCGCCACATCCACACATACAAATGTACAACTCACTGGTGAATAAATAAACCCTGTCCTGAGGACATGCTCAACACAACAACAACAAGTGACTTTACAGGTAGCTTCAAGAATATATGCATGTGTCAATAGGTACAATTTATAGTCAAGTGCAATATACAATTTTGATCAATGGATTCATCAACCATTGATCAGTATATTATGTTACATTATGTCTTTATTGATTTAGTTCATAAAGCAATCAAAGGTCATATTTCCTCTCTGGCACAGCAAGCTGTCACAGTGCCATCGTAGCAGCACGGATTTAAGCTAGCTTTGATAAGCTGATAATCAGAGAGGGTTGAATTGTAAATGCTAATATCTAGGTCACCGTCACGCAACGCTTATGAATTAACAATTACTCCAATTTGCCTTTCTGTGGCCATTTCAAGTCGAGAATGGTTAGCCTAGTTATCTCACGACATGTCGTTTTACATGCAATTATCAACTATATCAACAGAATCAACAAAACAGCACTTGCATATCAATAAAAGATGCCTCGTCGTCAACCCCCCAAAAAAAAAAAGTCCCTTATTAATTATTAATTGTTGCCTTAATTTAAAAAAAACCTTGAGGTAATGGCTGTGCATTATTCATCTCATAATGATGAGAATGTTCATTTGTTAAGGATTCAAGTTTGTGAAAAAAATGAGCATCCAGCATTCTGTTGACAGGAAGCCGTTGTGCCAGAATGGAGCCTTGGCCACAAACACAGATGTGAGGATGGAGAGATGCACTTTCTGTCCGTCAGAAAGACCACAGAACGGACAGAATGACTCGATTGTGTGTCAAGACTCTTGGAAGTAGACAGGCTTTACACCGGGTATATTCGTGTGTGTGTGTGTGTGTGTGTGTGTGTGTGTGTGTGTGTGTGTGTGTGTGTGTGTGTGTGTGTGTGTGTGTGTGTGTGTGTGTGTGTGTGTGTGTGTGTGTGTGTGTGTGTGTGTGTGTGTGTGTGTGTGTGTGTGTGTGTGTGTGTGTGTGTGTGTGTGTGTGTGTGTGTGTGTACACACATAACTGCATTAGCTGTGGATGTGTGGAAGTCAAGAGGCATTGGGAATAGACTAGCCACATGCACAGCAACAATATGTTAGTGGGGACAAAAACCTGATTTCTTTGCTGTTGCTGTCTTTGGCCTCTGAATAATCTGAGAGGAATGCTAATATATGGCTGATCTGCTGACAGGGAGAAGGCTGCTCCTGCTGTTCCAGTAATTCGACAGGTATTACGCCATACCCCTCAGAACTCTGCCGCAGCAGATTGGGCGCCCACTTAATTAGGCAAGGATTAAGGGCCAAACGGCCCCATTTACGTGAATTGTATCATAAATACAAGCTGTCCGTCTGCTTTAGGTGGGAGAATTAAGAGTAAGTATTAAGGATCTCTGGGCTGCTCCACAGAAGAGACTCGCTCTAGGCTTCTGGCTTGGGGTTTCACACCAGGAAGCCTGTTCCCTTAGGACATGTGAGCTGTTTCTGTGAGCTCCGACTTTAACCCTTTCCTAATCCATAGAAACCAAGATGAAACAGCTTGATTTACATTTTTTTCAGGATATGCAAATACGGTAAGCTAATAGTGTCCCAGTCCAAACCTGCAGTATAAAACACAATGCACTCGCAGCATACCCCGTTCATAACCTCTCTTGTTATTTAAATGGTTCAAATATGATTCCCCCCTCAGTTGTTGCACCCCCATACTATGATCCATATTGTGTAACCAATGCTGATACTGTGTATATTGAAAGTACATAAAGTGTTAGCCAGTCAGTCATTTCTGTCCTGCTACCAGAACATGATGTCAGGCCCGATCCGCTTCGCTAATATCTCGAACCGAGCGTGTTTGGGTACGCCGGCTTTATTAACCTGGACCCGCATCTGTTTAATATTATTACCCAGAGTGGATCAGCTCGGAGCTATCGCCAGGCCAACCAGCAGTGGGGACAATTCCCAGAGGGCGTGTGCACAGACTGCTCATCCCTCCCAATCCATCCCTGGGGCCTGTCATCCCAGTCTGGAGCGCCTGCTGACATCACATACAGCCCTCATACACAGACAGCCCACACTCCTGTCATATGGAGTTAATTAAATAAACAACGGGGAAACACCTTGACTTCTCTTATCTCCACCTGAGGTTATTACCTATCATTAGGTAATAATACAACTGAAATGTGAAAGATTTGCTCTGTTAAGAAACATTGTAGCACTCAGGTAGGTCTGAACCATGGACGACATTACTTGCCCTCAGGCGTCGTTCGGTCCAGACATTTAAGCACTTAGAAGGAACCATTATTAGACATAATTAGTCCAGATGCCTGTGTTGATAGGTCTTCAGAATTTAATGATTTTGATTATTGTCAGAAAAAAGGGCACCAGACTGCTTTTTATATTTCCTCGCACAAAATTAGCCAGGGGATTGTTTAACTTCATTCCGCTTTAACCCCAGAGGGAAATAGAATAGTACTGTACATTAATTGTGTAGAATGTTAATTATAAATGTTCTGATTATTGAAACGTTAAAAAACCTTTCATACATTAAAGAATTTGGTAATTGACCTTGCTTTATTTCACATGCTTACAGCAGGGAATAGAGAGTAAAACGCAGATCAACGGAAATGCATATTGATTGTTAAGATACTTTTGCAAACTCATGAGAATCTTTGGATCGATTTATTGTCACATTTTAACTGACAGAGTTATTGGAGGATGAAGTTCACACATTTCTATTGAATTTAGTCGGGGTTAATGTCACAGCCCTGCAGTGTCAGGTTGTTATGTGTCAAGCCTGCTCATGAATATGTCATCCTAATTCTTGGGCTGTAATGAACCTTATGTTGCTACCTTATCTCTGTCCTATATAGCACTTTAATTATTTCACTAATCGCTTCTTAATCATGGTCCATAGTTTTGAATATCATAGATATATAAACTGTTTTAATGGTATGAGACGAGGGCAAAAAGACCTCTCATGTTATCGATATGTGTCTGGATTCTCTAGGACAGGCATGTATTGATTTTCTGAAACAAATTCTCTCAAAGTAATTTGTCAAGGGTGCATATTATCTCCTCTTTTCGCTCTCAGTTTGTAATTTCGTCTGTCATGCACGAAATCCTTCAAGGTTAAAACTCAGAAGTCGATGAGCGTCTTCCTTTCAAGAATGTCTATGTGGTTTAGTAGCATGATGTTGAGGTTTAAGTATGTGGTTTATTATCACAACGGTGAGGTTTAAGTATGTGGTTTAGTAGCACGACGATGAGGTTTAAGTATGTGGTTTAGTAGCATGTCTGTGTGGTTTAAGTATGTGGTTTAGTAGCCTGAGGTTGAGGTTTAAGTATGTGGTTTAGTAGCACGACGATGAGGTTTAAGTATGTGGTTTAGTAGCACAACGGTGTGGTTTAAGTATGTGGTTTAGTAGCATGAGGTTGAGGTTTAAGTATGTGGTTTAGTAGCACGACGGTGAGGTTTAAGTATGTGGTTTAGTAGCACGTCTGTGTGGTTTAAGTATGTGGTTTAGTAGCACAACGGTGTGGTTTAAGTATGTGGTTAAGTAGCACAACGGTGAGGTTTAAGTATGTGGTTTAGTAGCATGAGGTTGTGGTTTAAGTATGTGGTTAAGTAGCACAACGGTGAGGTTTAAGTATGTGGTTTAGTAGCATGATGTTGAGGTTTAAGTAAGTGGTTTAGTAGCACAACGGTGTGGTTTAAGTATGTGGTTTAGTAGCACAACGGTGTGGTTTAAGTATGGGGTTTAGTAGCACGTCTGTGTGGTTTAAGTAGGTGGTTTAGTAGCACGTCTGTGTGGTTTAAGTATGTGGTTTAGTAGCATGAGGTTTAGGTATGTGGTTTAGTAGCATGCGATTGAGGTTTAAGTATGTGGTTTAGTAGCCTGAGGTTGAGGTTTAAGTATGTGGTTTAGTAGCATGAGGTTGAGGTTTAAGTATGTGGTTTAGAAGCACAACGGTGTGGTTTAAGTATGTGGTTTAGTAGGATGTCTGTGAGGTTTAAGTATGTGGTTTAAGTATGTGGTTTAGTAGGATGTCTGTGAGGTTTAAGTATGTGGTTTAGTAGGACGTCTGTGAGGTTTAAGTATGTGGCTTAGTAGCACGACAGTGAGGTTTAAGTATGTGGTTTAGCAGCACGTCTGTGAGGTTTAAGTATGTGGTTTAGTAGCACGTCTGTGAGGTTTAAGTATGTGGTTTAGTAGCACGACGGTGATGTTTAAGTATGTGGTTTAGTAGCACGACTGTGAGGTTTAAGTATGTGGTTTAGTCGCACGTCTGTTTGGTTTAAGTATGTGGTTTAGTATCACGTCTGTGAGGTTTAAGTATGTGGTTTAGTAGCACGACAGTGAGGTTTAAGTATGTGGTTTAGTAGCACGTCTGTGAGGTTTAAGTATGTGGTTTAGTAGCACGACAGTGAGGTTTAAGTATGTGGTTTAGTAGCACGTCTGTGAGGTTTAAGTATGTGGTTTAGTAGCACTTCTGTGAGGTTTATGTATGTGATCATTTCATACATTTTGCTGTATATTAGAAGCCATATACGCCCAGCTTGGCCTTGACATTGATGTGCATTGCAGTGTCGATCCTCCTTTGTCGTGTCCCGTCCTGCTCCTGACTCTGGCCATTGTTACAGATTGCTCCTATATCATTGCAGACGCAGGGGCTTTGATTTATTAGCCCTGCAGCGGTCTTGATTCCCCTCATTAGCTTGTTCATTGCTCAGTCGGTCATTTCATCATGTGCAGCTCTTATCGCGCTGCTGATGGCGTGTGTAGCTCCTGATAAACATCTCACTCTCACAGTTTTGTTCCGTTGGTTCTAAATACTTTTGTGATACGGAACTGCATTGATTGGACAGTATCAAACTGTCTGACCTTTTTTTTCTTCTCCCCACTGATCGTATCGCCCGCACATGTCCGTTCAGGATAACCAGATGGTGGTGTCTTCATTATGTGGAAGCTGCTGATGTCGCATACTGCAGGTTTGTGTTGTGGGTTGTTTATGAACTGCAGCTCGATTCAAACTCCATTCAATTGACCAGAGCCACCTGAGATAGAAAAACAACAACTTAATATTCATTGAGCTAATTGTTTACAGCAGGGCCCAGAGTGGACTGGGGGGATGGGGTTATGTGTCTGTAGTGAATGCCAAGCAAGCAGCTTTCAATACATCTGCAAATGACTCGATGCCTCTTAATCTAGCCCCGTTCTCTATTCATAGAGTTTTCTGATTATCTCCACTGACACCCAGTCTGAAATCTCAAGGGTAAATGCCAGGTCCTGCCTTCTACATTTTCACACTCATGCACACTTGTCTTGTTTTTTCCACTTAACCCGATTTATTGTACAAGGATTTTTCTGCAATTTTTTGTGTGGTCTGCAGCTCAGATTCGTTATGTGATCGCTCAGTTCCCTTGATGGCTTAGTTATAAGACATAAATGGCTCCTAATTAGAAAGCATAGTCGTATTTTCTCGCCCTCAGGTTTGATTTTATACATAGTCATATTTTACATATTTCTCTGAATTGATTGTAGAACATAAATCAAATGAACAGTATGGCAATTTACTTGATAATGTTTTGGGTTATTGTTTGAGAGCCCTGCTTAATTTATGGTTTATCGACCCATTGACACAAGTTACACAACACTTTTGACGTGTGAAATGATGTAGGTTTGACAAATACGCAAGTGGAGAGGGGGTGTTGAATATGTAGCGTTGTTATGCTGTATGAATCATAAGTGAGTCAGTATATAACAGCATCATCCACCTTTCTCTTCTATTTTGGTGGTCATTTGTGTGGAAAATATGAAAGAATACACTGGTTATTGCTGCAACAACAGATTTTTGTATAGATTTTTCTCTTTTTAATATTTTTTTCGATTGGTACTCTGCTCTAATCTATTCATTTCAGGTTTCCATGAATCTGATAAGTCTGGTAATTAAAAACAGTATTCTACTTATGTTGTACATTTGTTTGAGATGCACACAATTTGTCAGAATTAGTTCAATCTGGGTGAGCTAAGCTTTCCATCTTAGACCCAATTTCTCCAACAATTAAGCCGAGGATTGTGCTTGGAGGACTTAATGGGATTTGAGAAATGGCTGCAAATGCAGGAATTAACGATCCCATATTTTAGACCTGCCCTGAGTCAATAAGAGCCCCTATCATTGTACATAAAGGGAATGGGACGTTTATGTTCCAGGGCGACGCCAGGGACCTTGAGGTCACTGATTGTAATGTGTAGTAAAGTCGAAGGTTTGGTTGACTTTAGAGCCCAGAGTCTCCTGCTCCAGAACTGTATTGTGGGGTTGACATTAGAGCCCAGAGTCTCCTGCTCCAGAACTGTATTGTGGGGTTGACATTAGAGCCCAGAGTCTCCTGCTCCAGCACTGTATTGTGGGGTTGACATTAGAGCCCAGAGTCTCCTGCTCCAGCACTGTATTGTGGGGTTGACATTAGAGCCCAGAGTCTCCTGCTCCAGAACTGTATTGTGGGGTTGACATTAGAGCCCAGAGTCTCCTGCTCCAGAACTGTATTGTGGGGTTGACATTAGAGCCCAGAGTCTCCTGCTCCAGCACTGTATTGTGGGGTTGACATTAGAGCCCAGAGTCTCCTGCTCCAGCACTGTATTGTGGGGTTGACATTAGAGCCCAGAGTCTTCTGCTCCAGAACTGTATTGTGGGGTTGACATTAAAGCCCAGAGTCTTCTGCTCCAGAACTGTATTGTGGGGTTGACATTAGAGCCCAGAGTCTCCTGCTCCAGAACTGTATTGTGGGGTTGACATTAGAGCCCAGAGTCTCCTTCTCCAGCGCTGTATTGTGGGGTTGATGTCAGGGCCCAGATTTGTTTATGGTGTGGTACCTAAGTATTAAAGGCCACACATAGACTTTGGACCTGGACAGTAATCACAAAGACAGACATCACAACTCTCCCGGATCCTCCTGCGTTTTAATAGCAGCTCCCTGACGCCAGCATTTTACATAAAATATCCCGGAAATCGTTATTCGAGTTCAATGGTCATTTTGAATGCAAGCCACGCTGTGGAGAAAGACAGTGGTATAGACGTGATGAGAGAGTGACACAGCGGGGGTCCTGATAGTTCTCTCTGTGCTAATTAACCCCTAATCTAATCACTTTTTTCAGTAGACGGGCTTTACAGTTGACCTCTCCTCAGTTCATCCTATAGTTTGGTTCATTTTAGTGCCTTTAGCGCCACGGCAGAGTGTCCAAATGCAAAGAGATGTACAAAACGCACTTCACCCAAGAATTCACTAAAATGTACCCATCTGTAATAGCGGTAAACAACAACGACAGTGTAGCAGTGATTGTTCATCTGGCCATGGTGGGTTAAATGACTGTAAAATACATGTTGAGGTGAGTTTCATACGTGTCATTCGCCTATTAGCATAGCTAATGTTATTAACTAGCTGCTTTATTTTTCACAGTTTTTTTAAAAGGAAAACTAAAGTCTGACAAAAAATTGTGTTCACTCATTGTAAAATGTTGTGCTTGCATGTACGCAAGTGCATTCACCGGTGAAAGAACCTCCTGAAAATTATTTTTTTCGCAGGTTGATATGTCTGCAAAGACTAAAATATTTTGGGAGGATTTGTCAAATGGAAAAGTGAGCTTTGTGGTTATGAAAGAATATACAAAATTAGCTTGCCTTTAACAAGATACTTGTAAATCTGTCAAGGTTGTGCTTGTCCACTAGTGGATGTCCTTGGTTTTACTCATCTTGAAAGCTCTTTATGTCAATTCCAGTATATCTTTCTCTTTCCAACCCAGTTATAAAGACCAAACTCTTAAGTTTTAAACCATAGCAGGAAGTAGCAAACTTTTGATTTGGTTTCATTCCCGCTTCCTCCTGTTTCTGTAACAAGGGCAGCCATGCACATAGTTCTAATGATGACCATGAAACCTACAGAGTAACTCCACTTGGCTCACCGGGGAGGCTGAGCTGAGGAGACATGTGCCCAACCTCTGAGCGCACCCAGACGGGAGGAAGCCTGTAGGAGGTAGGCCACCCTGGAGGAGAGGAGGGGGAGACATCGTTTCATCTTGTAAGCACTGTCTTCATTAGGATGCAGCACTACTGTATGTTCACCACTCACCATCCTTCTGACCTAATGATAATTTATTCAGGAAAAGGCTCTTTAAAGGTCCCTGTACTGATTTGATTATGATTTTGAATTAGGCTTTTCAGTGTTGTTGATATATTCATACACCAGCTGGATTATTGAATAGTAATATTTGTGTCTGTGTGTGTGTGTTGAGTTGACTTAATTTTTTTTGTGTGCAAATTCTGAAATGCTACAATAGTTGTCCAATAACTGAAGTTAACTTTTCCTGCACAGTCCGTTACAGACATTGTACCTTTTCAGAGTAAACTCTTAATGTGTAAATTCATAATGGATTTTGTTGATTTACCTTGTGGTTCTTGTAGTAGCTTTAGGTGACATCATACTGATTAGCTATCTGTATAATAATAATATCCTATGAGTTCTGAAGGCTCTGCCG
This sequence comes from Dallia pectoralis, assembly GCA_029465975.1. Taxonomy (NCBI): domain Eukaryota; kingdom Metazoa; phylum Chordata; class Actinopteri; order Esociformes; family Umbridae; genus Dallia; species Dallia pectoralis. The sequence continues at coordinate 13,610,478 of CM055731.1, forward strand.
GGTCTGGAGAGATTCTTCATAGATGAATGGTCAGAAATGCCGTGCGTATGTGTTTTCTTTTAAGTATTGGAACCCCCTCATCAAACATTATAAGAGAATTCTCTGAGCGTTTATCTTGGCAACAGTACAAAATGCAAGGGTGTAAATAATAGTGACATTATCATGACATTAAACAAATACTATAGTTTGATGCATAATTACTTTTTTTCTATGCCTAAATTAAATGTTAGATTTCTCTTGTATTTTGTGTGTAAGATTAACCTAATAAAAAAAATTGCATCTTTGCTCTAGCTGTCAATCGTAAAATTCGCTTTTATCACATAAACAAAATGTGTTTAAAGTCATATCAGATGTTTCATTCAAAATATATATTGTTATATTATTAATGATATTGCATTTTTGTATTTATTTGGATTTTTTTTTTTTTTGCATTTTCAGATGTGTTTTATCAAAATAAATTACCCCAAAATAACACATTAACACTCGCAACCCTATTTAATTGTGACCAATTCTTTGTTGCTAAAACTCTAGGTAAGGATAGTAATTTTGTCTTTCCGTTGTCTCAATTTGTCTGTGGTCATGATTTTAATTTAGTGTGGATTGTAGAACTGATTAGCAGACACGCAGCTGCTACACACATTCAGGTCTGATGTCTTCCAGTGAATTAATTAGGGGAACAAAGATTCAATAATTGCTGTTTTTACGTTGAACCATTCCATTAAGTAATGAATTTCCTGTTTGCTTTCGAATACATTAAGCCTTTTGGACAAATGCAAAGATCATCTTGATGTCAGCGATATTAATTGTTTTTCCTATTTAAGATATTCATGTTGGATTTTGAATACATTTAATTGCTAACTGCTGCCTTGGTCATCCTTCTTAGATGTGAAGATTTGGTAGTTTTATTTTAATAGTTGGCAATCATTTAAAAGCATATGCCTCTTATAGGGAAAATACATTGCAAAGAGCAAGGATACATTTTTATATACTATTGAGTAAATATGTACTAACAGTATTTAGGATGTTAAAAGATTAAATAATATTGTGACATGAAACTTTAAGTTACATTGTGAATTCCGGTGATTATTTTGTATTGAATTTTAGTTTCTGATTTTTTGTTGTTGTTGTAAGTAAGTTAAGGTAAGCATGTGGTAGGGATGTTTTGGTGAAGCTTCTGAGTCAATGACATGCCCTCTGAGTTGGCTCGTACAAGGTTTGAACAGTGATATGTTTCTGACATCTCCTAACATCTTAAAGCCCCTTTAATTACAAATGAAAATCTTTGGTCGCTGACAGTCCTGTCAGGGCAGAACTGTGGCCCGGTACACAATGATATTGTCACACTGTTATTGAAAATGTAGCCCTTGGTAAACAGACCAACTGTCACTACATTGCTAAAACTAGAAAAGCAATAACATGGGATTAGGTATGTGTCCATCTACAGAAGGTTTCATATACAACATTGTCTACTAATGTTAACAGAACACAGCAGTAGAGGACATACGGTTCCATTTTTGGCTTGTTAATGTTAATGTTTATTAGCAAATTGAACCTGTTAAAGCCAGCGCTCTATTTTCGAAATGTTAGGTTTTGGTAGATAATTGACTTATCGAACATTAGTAATCACTGATGCAGTTAGGAAGGATTGAAATATTTTAAGTATTTCTATTTAGTATAATCCAAAAATTCTAATCAAGTACACCAAAACTTAAACATTAGAAACTTCTATCTGATTCTCAATCACTTAGGTGTCTGGTAATAAATATCAAGATCCAAATGCTATCCAATGACCTCAGAACATTATTGACGGCCATGAATCGGTGAGGGTTTACAAAGCCATGTCCAAACAATTTTAATTACATTTTCTGACAGACCATCCACAAATGGAGACAATCCCAAACTACTGGCAATCCTACCATGTTCAGGCTAAAACCAAAATATGCTAATTGAAGTCTTTAAGAACCCCAAGGTAACAGCAAGGGATTCACAGAAATCTGGCGATGGGCATGAGTCAACAGCCAGAGAGACTAAATACATTTGGCCTATGTAGGAGTTCAGAAAGGCAAGTTGGAAACAACACCTGCCTAAAAAATAACATTTCCGGAACAATGTGCTGTGGACAGATAAGTCACAGGTGGAGTAGTTTGGCTGCAAATCCAGATGCTTTGTTTGGGAAAAAAAGTAACTTTGTCTTTAAATAGAACCATATAAGACCGTATTCCAACCGTAAAGCAAGGTGGCATGCACGTTATGGTTTGGGGCTGCTTTGCTGCCTCAGGATTTGGCAAACTTGCCATCATTGAGTTAACCATATATTTTGTTATGTGCCAGAAAATTATGGAAAATAATCTACAGTCAACTGGAAAAATGCTGAGGCTAAACCAAACATGGATCTTGCATCAGGGCGGTGATCCAAAAAACATTATCAGAGAGAGAACAGAAAAGCCCAACCAGACAAAAGTAAGGGTTTTGGATGGTCGAGTCAAAGCCCAAATATCAATGCTATCGAAATGCTCTAGTTGGACGCGAAGTTGGCCATTCATGCAAGAAAGCCATGATACATTAAACTGTTGAAGCAGTATTAATAAGAAAGCTGGGCAAAGAATCCTCCCAGCTGATTTGACGCATACAGACATTTTTAGCTAATTTAGCCAGAGATGGAAAAAGCAGTTTAAGGCTAAGGGTGTACTTAAATTTTATGCAGTATAAAAATGCATTTTATTTGTTATTAATTAAATACTGCATAGTTACATTTTATCAGTGTCCTGTTTTAGGTCACCTTTATTCATCAATTGTGTTAAAATGAAGAGTACATGTTCATACCCCAAAATACTGTAAGTGAAATCTTTGGTTAATGGACATTCTCCTCTTCTTAGTATGTTGTAAAGGTAGTATATTCCTTGTATTCTGCATTGTGGATGGTTTTCTAGTGGAGAGCATGGAAAATGTACATGGTGAGAAATAGCCTACTTTAAACAAGTTGTTTTGTTTGTAGGTCTCATTAACATTATTTTCCATGCTCAGCCACAATGCAATGTACAGGTGGCCTAGCTATTAAATCAGTAGCATTAAAAGTAATTTAAAACCATAACACCTAGGACAGTGTGGACTGGAAACCGTTACGTGTTACCATATTAGCACGTTGGGATGGCATCTATAGGCTATAAAATACTATATAGGATTAACGTTATCAATTCTAAATGAAATACAATAGAATAATGAAATAGCCAACATGAAATACACAATATGAAGCTATTGCAGTATTAGCCATAATGCCTGACCTTTCCCTGTTGCGTTTGGTTTGTTTATATTTTTTCTTTTTCCTGGACTAGGAGATATTAATTAAAAAAACCTTTGATTGTCATGATTGTCAAATGTATTGTCATTGAGCAGTACTGGTACAGTAAAACGAAATTAAGTTTGCATCCAACCAGAAGTGCGAATGACCAGTGTGTCATTGTGCCAATCTATGAGTCCAATGAGATGAAGGACAATGTAAGGATGTGCAATAGACATGGATAAGTACAGGTGGAAAATGGAGAGTACCGACAGTATGCGCTGTGCAAATGGCAAATCAAATAAATTGAGTAGCAGAATGTAGAGCAAGAGGAAGCAATGGGGAGTGTCCTTGCCCATAAACTGGTAAGAAGTTTCAGGATATCCGGTAGGAGAACTGCATTGGTAATCATGAATTAGTTGTAGTAATTAGTTTAGGTAATCATTTCTGAATCCATGTGCAAAACAAAAACCATACAGCCATCTATCGTAGCCACATTAATGTAGCGTGGAATTCTGTTTGACCCTAATAAATTCGGGGTCATACATATTATTTTATTACATGTATATTTTTGATATTAAGATTTTTTTTAATGTATATTTTTTTATTAAAATATTACTAAAGAAGATGTTGTTTGCCATGTCACAATACATTAATTGTTCAAATAATTAAGTGCATTTGACAAATAAAATACTTACCTATTAAGTAAAATGGATAACTTATTAAGTTTGATTTTACTTTTCTTTTTGTTTTTCTAAGAATGGCAAGGTAGTAGTTACTCTGCTGTGCAAAGGATAAACTTTACGTTGCCTAGCGTAGATTTTTGTGTGACATGTTATGCAAAAACCACAGTGGGGGGTTTTGTTTGGTCGCAACAGCAAGGCTTATACTGACTCTAAACCATACTTGTTTAGATAATGTGGTGAGGTGAATCACAAGACTTTCAGGCCTGTCACTGGGTTGTGTTTTTATACAGCGAAGATGAGGACAGCTCGGAAAACATCATTCTATCAGCAGCCCCGAAAAAGCAGTGCAACATAAACTCACAATGGAAAGATTGTCCTTGTTAAACAACCCGAGATCAGATAGATTATGTAGCAACTGACAATTGCGAATTGAGAGCCGAGTTGAGTCCAGAAATTCCTTACAGCTGACTTGTCTTTACAGCAAATTGCTCACTGCCTTAGTCTAGGTTGTCTTGTGTAAGCCTTCATCACAAGGACAATTTGCCATAATGGGAAAATGAGCGTCTCAGTAAAGTCCAAGAAACCTACCAATGTAGCTCTGACATTTGGCTGGGTCTGATTTGAAAAAGCCATTCTAATTTGAAATGGATTTCTACAGAACATGGGCAATGATTTCATCTGGCTTGTATTATATTAGTGTGCCCATCCATTGGCTCTATAGTCTAGCTGCTTCCATAGCCTGTAGGCTAATTAGGTGAGAGTAAACCAGTCTGACATTAATAGGCTACAGTGCTGACTGAGGACCAGTGTGGTTCCCTCTGTGGCCAGGAAGCCTCAGCATTTTCAAACACTTGTCTTTCTGGAAACCTTTGTCTGAAAGAGTTGAACTGGACCGGCTGGATTTTCGGTGTCATAACTTGCTTGGTCAGCACCTTATTACCTTCGCCCAGCATTCTCATCCTGGCCTGTACGCTCTGTTTGTCTGAAATATCAATGCTACGTATTTTCTTTCTCCTTTTGTGTTGTGTCGACATGGCAAGTTTCTCTTCTGTCTTTTCATGTGCTAACAAGCAAACAGCATGGAGACACTATAACCCGGAGACATAAGCTGACCAGATGTCCGCCAGCTCGTCTGGTGTTTGTCAGTGAATGATTTCATATTCATGGTCTTGTGTATGTTGGTCGGAGCGCTTTTTGAGGCCAACAGCAGACACAGCTCATGTCTCCAATGTGTTCCTAACAACAGCAGACACAGCTCATGTCTCCAATGTGTTCCTAACAACAGCAGACACAGCTCATGTCTCCAATGTGTTCCTAACAACAGCAGACACAGCTCATGTCTCCAATGTGTTCCTAACAACAGCAGACACAGCTCATGTCTCCAATGTGTTCCTAACAACAGCAGACACAGCTCATGTCTCCAATGTGTTCCTAACAACAGCAGACACAGCTCATGTCTCCAATGTGTTCCTAACAACAGCAGACACAGCTCATGTCTCAATGTGTTCCTAACAACAGCAGACACAGCTCATGTCTCCAATGTGTTCCTAACAACAGCAGACACAGCTCATGTCTCCAATGTGTTCCTAACAACAGCAGACACAGCTCATGTCTCCAATGTGTTCCTAACAACAGCAGACACAGCTCATGTCTCCAATGTGTTCCTAACAACAGCAGACACAGCTCATGTCTCCAATGTGTTCCTAACAACAGCAGACACAGCTCATGTCTCCAATGTGTTCCTAACAACAGCAGACACAGCTCATGTCTCCAATGTGTTCCTAACAACAGCAGACACAGCTCATGTCTCCAATGTGTTCCTAACAACAGCAGACACAGCTCATGTCTCCAATGTGTTCCTAACAACAGCAGACACAGCTCATGTCTCCAATGTGTTCCTAACAACAGCAGACACAGCTCATGTCTCCAATGTGTTCCTAACAACAGCAGACACAGCTCATGTCTCCAATGTGTTCCTAACAACAGCAGACACAGCTCATGTCTCCAATGTGTTCCTAACAACAGCAGACACAGCTCATGTCTCCAATGTGTTCCTAACAACAGCAGACACAGCTCATGTCTCCAATGTGTTCCTAACAACAGCAGACACAGCTCATGTCTCCAATGTGTTCCTAACAACAGCAGACACAGCTCATGTCTCCAATGTGTTCCTAACAACAGCAGACACAGCTCATGTCTCCAATGTGTTCCTAACAACAGCAGACACAGCTCATGTCTCCAATGTGTTCCTAACAACAGCAGACACAGCTCATGTCTCCAATGTGTTCCTAACAACAGCAGACACAGCTCATGTCTCCAATGTGTTCCTAACAACAGCAGACACAGCTCATGTCTCCAATGTGTTCCTAACAACAGCAGACACAGCTCATGTCTCCAATGTGTTCCTAACAACAGCAGACACAGCTCATGTCTCCAATGTGTTCCTAACAACAGCAGACACAGCTCATGTCTCCAATGTGTTCCTAACAACAGCAGACACAGCTCATGTCTCCAATGTGTTCCTAACAACAGCAGACACAGCTCATGTCTCCAATGTGTTCCTAACAACAGCAGACACAGCTCATGTCTCCAATGTGTTCCTAACAACAGCAGACACAGCTCATGTCTCCAATGTGTTCCTAACAACAGCAGACACAGCTCATGTCTCCAATGTGTTCCTAACAACAGCAGACACAGCTCATGTCTCCAATGTGTTCCTAACAACAGCAGACACAGCTCATGTCTCCAATGTGTTCCTAACAACAGCAGACACAGCTCATGTCTCCAATGTGTTCCTAACAACAGCAGACACAGCTCATGTCTCCAATGTGTTCCTAACAACAGCAGACACAGCTCATGTCTCCAATGTGTTCCTAACAACAGCAGACACAGCTCATGTCTCCAATGTGTTCCTAACAACAGCAGACACAGCTCATGTCTCCAATGTGTTCCTAACAACAGCAGACACAGCTCATGTCTCCAATGTGTTCCTAACAACAGCAGACACAGCTCATGTCTCCAATGTGTTCCTAACAACAGCAGACACAGCTCATGTCTCCAATGTGTTCCTAACAACAGCAGACACAGCTCATGTCTCCAATGTGTTCCTAACAACAGCAGACACAGCTCATGTCTCCAATGTGTTCCTAACAACAGCAGACACAGCTCATGTCTCCAATGTGTTCCTAACAACAGCAGACACAGCTCATGTCTCCAATGTGTTCCTAACAACAGCAGACACAGCTCATGTCTCCAATGTGTTCCTAACAACAGCAGACACAGCTCATGTCTCCAATGTGTTCCTAACAACAGCAGACACAGCTCATGTCTCCAATGTGTTCCTAACAACAGCAGACACAGCTCATGTCTCCAATGTGTTCCTAACAACAGCAGACACAGCTCATGTCTCCAATGTGTTCCTAACAACAGCAGACACAGCTCATGTCTCCAATGTGTTCCTAACAACAGCAGACACAGCTCATGTCTCCAATGTGTTCCTAACAACAGCAGACACAGCTCATGTCTCCAATGTGTTCCTAACAACAGCAGACACAGCTCATGTCTCCAATGTGTTCCTAACAACAGCAGACACAGCTCATGTCTCCAATGTGTTCCTAACAACAGCAGACACAGCTCATGTCTCCAATGTGTTCCTAACAACAGCAGACACAGCTCATGTCTCCAATGTGTTCCTAACAACAGCAGACACAGCTCATGTCTCCAATGTGTTCCTAACAACAGCAGACACAGCTCATGTCTCCAATGTGTTCCTAACAACAGGAACCACAGATGAACATCGTTTCAATTGCAGTTTGTACGCCTGTTGTGTTTTATTGTACATTAATATGATAATGGAAATTATATGTACTGCGGGAGATCCATTTCACAACAGGTAATGACGATGTTTATCCTTCTGGAATACTGTAGATTTGGACGTGCGTTGCCAGTGCGAGGCACACTTGCATTGTATAAATTCATTCAAGTGTTTCTGTTGCACAATGTAATATCTGTTCAGTGTTGGAAACACACAGATTGAGTTATTGAAACATTAGTAGCTCTGAAGCGTACATTAACTTTGTGTTCTCGCGGGACTGGTAGGCTTATTTCAGCGATTAAGATATGAGCTGGTGTATGTAGGAAGGGGAGAAACACCAGCGCTGTTCCCATGGGAGGTGTTTACTCCTGAACAGATGTTCTTACCTCCATCTGAACATGGTAGAACACAATATGGCCAGTACAGAACAGCAGTCCACTGGTTTACTTTATATTTTTTTACGTTTTAAATTAGATTCTACTTTATTGTCATTGGACAGTACAAGTACTGTACAACGTAATCCATGCATTAACATGGATGAGTAAATGTCCAGGTATTCATTTCAACAATGTAGCAAATTGTGCATCTGTGCAAGTGGTAAACGTGTGCTACAAACCATACGCATTGTGCAAAAGTCAAATATAATAATTAGGCTAGCAGCGTGCAGGACAAGAGGTAGCAAGAGGAGTACCACAGGATGTATTGTGCAGATGGGAGATCAAGTAAATAAGTTAGCAGCGTGTAGGCAAAAGGTAGCAATGGGGGGTACAACAGTACATTGTGCAAATGGCAGATAAAATAAATAAGTAGCAGTGTGAGTTACTGAATGGGTTTCAGAGTTCAGTATGTTTACAGCAGTAGGGAAGAAACTGTTCCTGAGCCTGCTGGTGAGGGCGAGTAGGGATCTGTAACGCAGGCCTGGCAAACAGTTTATGGCTTGGTTGTGAGGGGTCCCTGATAATGCCACGCGCTCTCCGCAAACAGCGTTTGTGCTGGATGTCTTTGGCAGCTTTGGGTCAGAATCAGGTTAATTGCCATGTTTGTTTACACATAAAAGGAATTTGTTCTGACCCATAGCTGCAGCATTTAGGACGCACATGTTTCAACGTACATGAACAGTGCAAATAGAGGTAAAAAACTAGTGCAAGAGACATTTTCCTTAGACTCACCATCGTGGGGATAAAGCTGTTCTTGTGGGATGTTTTGGTATAGTTCGTTCCCCGAATTGGAGGGGTCTGCCTCAATCGGCAGCTTACATCCTATTGTCCTCTCTGCAGCGTGGATGATGCATTGCACTCTGTCTTTGTCCTTGACAGTGGCTGCAGCGTACCAGACGGTGATGGAGGAGGTCAGGATGGACTTGATGATGGCTGTGTAGGCGTTTATTATCATGGACATTGGTAGTTTGTATTTTTTGAGCTGCCGCAGGCAGTATAGTCATTGTTGTGCTTTTTTGTGAGAGAGGTGATGTTCAGCTCCCACTTGAGGTCATGGGTGATTGTGTTGCCTAGGAAGCAAAAGACTCCACTAAGTTGACCCAGGACAATGGGACAAAGGTCAGCCGGGCTTCTCCTAAAGTCCACTCTCATCTCAACTCTCGTCTCTAGAGCATTGAGCTCCAAGTTGTTGTGGCTGCACCAGGACACTAGCCGGTCAAGTTCCTTCCTGTTTCGGCAGTCTTGTCCCCATCAGAGATGTGACCAATGAAGGTGGTGTCATCTGCAAACTTCAGGAGTTTGACATAGTGGTGACTGGAGGGGTGATGGCGGAGAGCTAGGCATCAATGATGCGCTGGGTGATTTTTACCACTCGCCGCAGAGACTTACGGTCGGCCGCTGAGCATCCGTACACCAGACTGTGGCACAGTTGGTTAGCATGCTCGACGTGCCGGGGAAAAGGTTTTACCAGGATGTTAGGCGATAGACGGGCCTTCTAGAGCATCCTTAAAATGTATAGTCTCTCTTCTGCCTTTTTGACCACGGTTGTGGTGCTGAGGGACCAGGATAGGTCGTTGGAGATGTGGACACCCAGGAATTTGTAGCTGGCCACACGTTCCACCCTAGTCTCATCAATGAGAACCGGGGCATGTATACATCTATTTGTCTTCCTGTAATCCACAATCAGTTCTTTGGTTTTCTTTACATTGATGACCAGGTTGTTATCTGCACACCAAGCCACTAGGTGCTTGATCTCCTCTCTGTAGGCTGCCTTGTTGACTGCCTTGCCTTGGTGTCCCTGATCAGACTTATTACTGTCGTACCATCCCCAAACTTGACGACGCTATTGGAGCTGTGTAGAGGTACACAGTGGTGTGTGAAGAGTACAAGAGTGGTGTGTGAAGAGTACAAGAGTGGGCTAAACACACAACCCTGTGGGACACCGGTGTTCAGGGTCAAAGTAGAAGAGGTGAGGTTGTCCAACCTGACATGCTGAGGTCCGTTGTGTCCAAAGGTTTACTTTTTATTGTGTAGAAATACAGAACAGCCCTACACTTTTTCCAAATTTTGTTGTGTTGTGTTATGAACTTAAAAAACACAAAGACATGGGGACCTATATACTCAACTAATGAGGGAATGGGCACCAAGTGTGAGTGATGACAATGATATGATGGGGAGAACGGTGGTGCTAGAAGACCGGTGAAGACAAACGCTGAAGCCTGCCCGCAGGTGGCGGTAGAATGGCTTCGAAGGGAGCTCTGACAGAACTTTCTGAACTTTCTCCAAAATGTAACTGCATCAAGACATAGATCTGGGGACGTTCATAAACAATATTACAGTAGCATTGAGAGTTTCAAGGGGCACTGCTAGGGCACAGCTAGGTCCAAAATAGAAGATTGTAATGTCCACTATAGAAATGAGAGAACTGAACTCAACGTAAGTGATCACAATAACAGTGATGTATTACATCTTTCTTTCCCAGTTTGTTTGTTCAAATTCTTGCTGCCTACTGGGCCACTATCACTACTGGTTATGAAACCTTTCCTGCCTTGGAGGGAATTACTGAGAGGACTTCTTGTTGGTCATGCTGGGAGTGTTATGGAGGCAGCTTATTTGCATAATCACATGACACTGAGAGACATGGACAGAGTGGCCTTAGCAAATTCAGAAATAAATCCCCAGAATGTAGTGTACCATACTGGACAGAGCTTTATAACTGTCTTAACCATCTTACTCTGTAATCCCTGCTGTTCTATGTTAATATAAAACATATCTACAGGCACAATAGGAAATCTGATAACTAAGAATTGGTTAAGTTCACTTCTGAGAAGACTATAGACTGATAAAACAAAATTGTATGACCACTCACAGGTAAAGCAAATACCGTTGATCATCTGTAAAGAAGGATAGAAAAAGCACTTACCAGTGACAAGAAGATGGATGCCCAAGGCTCATTGATGAGCAAGTACAACAAAGACAATCACATCTGGTCCAAACCGACAGAAGGTGGCACCAGTCACAGAACATGTTAATGATGGTTACGTGAGAAATGAGTGCATCACACCCTGCTGCTTATAAGGCTGTAGAGTTGCAGACCGGTCAGAGTGCCCACGATGGTCGAGGTCTATGGTCGAAAGTGCCTACTAAAGGCACACTATCATCATCAAAATCAGACTTTGAATGGGTGGAAGGTCGTCTGGCCTGATGAATCCCATTTTCTTTTACACATGTGGAAAGCCAAGTACGTCTTGGTGATGGCACCAGGTCAAGTCTTTCTGTTTCTTCACAGGGGTTTATGGGGTATAGTGTATGACATAAGAGATGTATTACAATAGAGATATTATATTTATAATGTTTCCAAATCTAAAATAAGTAATGAAAAATGTGCATTTTCTATTGTGCCTGGAAACATTTGTCGAGATCAACTAACCATTTTCAACAGGTTAACATGCAATGACTAGTTTCTTTATAACAGACATGTATTCTGAGTTGTTGTGAGCACTAATTTGGTCAGAGTTATATCCCTTAACCCCACATACCATTGCACTGTGGAAAAAACATACATACAGTACATCCCATAAACGACATGGCTGTGTCCTTGAAGAACCCCACTTCGTGGAATACACAGAGGAATGGGAATTGTGATAGCAATATGCCATACATCACTGTCAAGGCAACAGCATCAGCCACAGCCAGCTAATCTATTTGTCTTGGCAAAATACCGTTGAACGGTTTCTCTTTGTTGCAAGGCAAGCAAATATGCAGGCTTTTTTCAGCCACGCTAACACTTCTCTGAGGTGGGTTGCCACGGCCACAGCTAACTGATATTAATGCTGAACCTCAGTATTGCCCTCCATGGAAGCCCTCGGTGGAATGTGGCTGTATGGATAATAAACAGGTACAGTAGGGATGATTACGTCCGGTTGCCAGGCCTCTGTGTTCACATGCACAGCTTGCATTCTCATGTGCCGCGGCCCATTAGCCATTAGGCCAGAGTTGATTCCAGCCACCACACTCTCTAATGAGGACATTCATTATCAGAGCAATTGCTGACCCCCACTTCTACGGTCGCATTTGTTTGGTTTCCAGTTCGAGTGGCTCAGCTCAAATCGTTTATATTCATGTTCTCTGAGCCTGGTGTCAGTTTATTCATCCTGCTCCAGCCAGATCTACTTCTCCTCCCCACAGTAATACCTGGAAATGTAAAAAATGTTTAGCAGTATGTTAACCCCTAATCTATGCTCCCAAAGTAAGACGTTTATGCCCAGTTTGGTTGTGCTCAGTAAAAGTTAACGACCTGAACCAGAGAGAGAAACGCTGCCTACTTTAATGGTCCATGTATGATGAGGCTAGAGCAGAGAGACACATCACGATAGCGTCACATTATAAAGCAACCTCGCTGTCTGCCACAGACTGCTGTTATTATTTCACCTCTATCCCAACTCGCAGAGGCTTATCCTACGCCCGCTTTGTGACTAAATCCTTACCAATGCAAATATTGAATTGGGTTCTACCAAATGACTTTTTTAGAATTGTCGTGTACGTCCGTCCACAGACATCGTCAGAGAAACGGCAGGTTCATGAGGAGACAAATACATTTCAGCCTGGGACAGATGGCTGTGTGTCTGGCTGGAGCAAAAGGTATTAAGTTAACTGCTTTTGCATCAATCCGTTCTCTCTTCGGAAGGCCCAACTTGGGACATGTTTTGGAAACAAGTCCAATCAATCAGTGTCAATTAGAGAGGCTCAAAGTAAAACCACATCCTGGGTGTCAGAGGCACTCTCCGCACTTTGCAGCGACCTACGTAATTACCCCACACATCCTCTTACAGAGCCTGGGGTGCGTACGGGTGGACGACGTGAATGCATTTGATCTGCATCTCCCTGGTAGACTCTTCATCTGAGGAGGAGGAGAGAGGGTCACATGGTTTTGGTTTTATGTCTAGCCCCACACCCCTTCAGCTATGAACACGGCTGTTATGTGTGTCCCGGCTGATGTGACCCACGTGACTATATAACTGGTGGGAGCCAGACTACAGCCTATCGGCACTCATCTTAAAACCCACAGTTTGTGGAGGTGGTCTCCGGCAGCTTGCCCTATCGCTTCATGGTTGGAGAGGTTCGGTGGCAGTCAATAAGCTCTTCCCTCATTGGTTGCGTGAAGGGGGTGAGTCCGTGCACACTCATACTGGGCTGCTCCACCTCATGTCTCCATGCAGAGGTGTGAGGACGGCTTTGTAACAGCTGAGCCCGCATCAGCCTCTGGGATGGGGGAGTATAATCACATTTGACTCGCTGGGTGATATTGTAGCAGGTTCCAGATCATTCCCAACACATTGCTTTAATTTGTGCTCTGTATGTGATGTAGTATTTGCATACTATCCGCGCTGGCATCAGGGATAGAGAAAATGAGCACACAGACTGGATCCTTTCGAGAGACACATAATTTTTGTCTTCTATTTTTCCCTGTAGTAATTAGAAAATGTGAAATTTGTCTGTGATTATTTTTTTGCATTATAAAATAATTAAACTCTACACTGTCTGTGAATTTATATATTAAACGTGCGAATGTTAATAGTCTGGTTTCGAAATTCATCTTACTATAGTGTTTTCCCTTCGCTAATATCGAAACAATAAAAACGGAGACAAAAAAAATTATGTGTGTATTACCTCAGCCTGTGTACACTGTATTTATATTAAGACAGGAAATAAAGCTTAACTGGCCACTGAGGGTCTTGTAATGGGGTGGAATTATCACATCTGGGTTATTCTGTCTGGGTTGTCTGCATGATGACTGTAAGATAAGCTACAGGCAGACTATTACCAAGAATAAACATGGCTTGCATCATTTCTCCCTATGCAAAGCGCACCCAACAGAATTATTCATCTGTTTGGGAATTTAAATGTCTACAAAACATTGTTTGCGACACATTTTTTTCTAGCATCGGTAAAGGGGGGGACGGACGCCACAGACATCAACAAAACAAAAGGGCGGCATGTCACAATGTTACACTAAAAGGGAAACACTATAAATATATGTGCTTCGGATGTTTATGTCATAAAATGCCACCAAAGGTTTTAACAGGAAATATTACCTTTCTTAGTTTATCGCTTTATTATATCCTGTTGTTGGGGAGTGGGGACAGGTCTGTGTGGGCTAGAAGGTAACTCGTTTTTGAAAGTATCCTTTCCTCCAACAGTCCTTCACTGTCGTCAGCTGTGGGCAGCAGTAGCCCAGTTATGATCCATGACTCGTTCATTGCTCATTATCAACCCACGTTCCGACCGCTTTGGATCTGTGTGGGGGGTTGTGGGGGCGGGGAAACGGCAGTGATGAAGCGTGAGCGACCTCCTGCCTCCCTCTGATTGGCCGATGGGATGCACCTAATTCGTTGTGACTACTGTTGGGTCCTCCCCCGTCCTCTACCCCCGTCCTCCTCCCCCTCACTCTGATAGAGCTGGCAGCAGCCATCCAGTTCCACAGTGTGCTGTATCGGTTCCAAAGAGAATATATCTGCTGTGCACAGGCAGGATAGGATTAACACAACATCAGCTCATCTGCATATTTCCCAGGAACACATGAGCACCCAGGGCTTTTTCTCTTTCTTTTCATCCAACTCCGAACATCACAGGACTTGACACTCATCAGTGGAGCATCATTCAGGCAACTTTCTGTTTTCAGAGGTTTTAAAGGAAAAACTCAGACTTTTTTATTTTTGTATATCTTGGGTACCTTTTTATTCACTCAGTGTAGGATAGTACAATTGGAAAATGCAATTTATATGACAGGGGTTTGGCAAGCTGAAAACATCCCGATACATTTTCACCTTTGGACATCTAACTTTTTCGACTGCTCTATAAGGTTAATTGCTTCTTCGTCTGTTTTTGACAACGTGAGTGTCCGAATGCCCTCCAGGGAGTCTTACGAGGTCCGGAAAGCAGAGAAGTCCCTGGTGCACAAGGCCAAGCAGGACCCTAACCAGCAGGACATCCTGGTGGCTGCTCTGGGGATGCGGATCCCAAGTCCCCAGAAACCTCCAGCCACTATCTGGCAACCTCTCAAGTTGTTTGCCTACACACAGCTCACATCCCTGGTCCGTAAAGCCACGCTGAAGGACAACAGCCTACCTCCCAAGTACGAAAAAGTCCACAACTTCAAGGTAAGACAGAGACTGGTACAGGAAGGGTAGTGCATCTCTTCATTATGCCGTTTCACTGTAATGTTGGTACCCAAATGTTGGTCCTGTAATGTTGATGCTAATATGTTGGTTCTGTTATGTTGGTTCTGTTATGTTGGTTCTGTTATGTTGCTGCTGTTATGTTGGTACTGATCTGTTGGTACTGATATGTTGGTACTGTTATGTTGGTCCTGTAATGTTGATGCTGATATGTTGGTTCTGTTATGTTGGTTCTGTTATGTTGGTTCTGTTATGTTGCTGCTGTTATGTTGGTACTGATCTGTTGGTACTGATATGTTGGTACTGATCTGTTGATACTGATCTGCTGGTACTGTTATGTTGGTCCTGTAATGTTGATGCTGATATGTTGCTACTGTAATGATGGTACTGATATGTTGCTACTGTTTTATTGGTACTGTTATATTGGTACTGTTATGTTGGTACTGTAATGTTGCTACTGATATGTTGGTACTGTAATGTTTTCCGTGTAACAGTGGTAGAGTAGCATGTTGTGGACAGGTGGCCTTCTTTTCTGTTAGGTTGATGGGGTTGCAGTTGGCCACCAGAATGTATTTTCAGAGGGTTGTGGAGTGAGTGGGAGCGTGAGAGGACCGGGCTGTTTCGGGTCTGTCCACTGAGCCTTTTTCAAAAGAAAATCTGTTGGGCGGTCTGTGGTCCACTGTTGTTGCTTTGGGCACCAGATGGGGAGATTAGACGTTAGAAGAGGGAACTGCGGAGGAGTGGTGTCCCCCCTAGGCTCCAGTCACCCCACTCAGCCCCTACTCTGCTCTGCCTGTTTGGCTTAGTTAATGAAGTGGGGAACTGGGGGAGAAACATTCCCTCAAAGGCTCTGGAAATGCTGACACTCACAGAACTCCCTGTGCCTGCTTCCCTCTGTCTTTCCTTCTTCTTTTTTCTGTCTTTATTACCCTGACATTCACGTCATGCTCAATGCTCCGATTTACCGTTCTGAAGGTCTGTCAGGCATTTGCCTCAGATGCTTCAAGCCCCCTCTACCGCAGGAAGCACTCTGAGCGGATGTGGTTAGTGGATAATAGTTATTGACAGACCATTACAATGAATAATTATCTAGAACCTTCTGTAAAACCAAGACACGGTAATACAAAATGTAGACAAAATTAGCCAAATAGCTAGAGAAAACAATTGTTGTTAATAAAACGTAAAATTTTTATTAAAATTCACATGATTTTTTTGTTTCTGGTTTCTGCACAAAGGCTGTTCCAAGCAGTCCCTTTCTGCTAACAGTATATACTGATGAACTCCAAGCCATATCCATTGTATCCGGTGATGAATAGTTTTAACGCTAATCCGTAATCTCATCATGTGTTATCAGCCTAGTGACGACCCTAGTATTTCTCACTGCATATGAAAGGACCTTTATTGCCACCGCCATCTAGCAAATAACAGCACGTCTTCCCCCGGGGACTAGATCAGGCACTCCTGATTGGCTGGGCTGTTGTTAGGTTACCTGACTGAGTGGGAGCTCCGGATCCTGTGCGAGCATCCTTTTTCTGTTGCCGTGGCGAGTCCTCATGACAACACTGCCTACCTCCCCCGTTCTGCGTCATTATCACTCATGCATGCGTGGATTAGGTTTTCTGTTAGACCAGTCTTCAAAGACCTCTTATATACAACAGTTATTTCAGAAGCCAGCACTGTGCCGCTTCCAGGCTAGTGTGTTGAAGGTGTTTTACTTGTGCTATAAATGACCACCAGTTTCTCCCTCCTTCCGCTCTTCAGGTTCACACGTTCCGGGGACCCCACTGGTGTGAATACTGTGCCAACTTCATGTGGGGGCTGACAAATCAGGGAGTCAAATGCGCAGGTACGTAGTGGCAATTTAGGGGGTCAAATGTGCTGGTGTGTACTTACGATTTAGGGAGTCAAATGTGCAGGTACATACTGACGAATCAGGGAGTCAAATGTGCAGGTACATACTGACGAATCAGGGAGTCAAATGTGCAGGTACATACTGACGAATCAGGGAGTCAAATGTGCAGGTACATACTGACAAATCAGGGAGTCAAATGTGCAGGTACGTACTGACAAATCAGGGAGTCAAATGTGCAGGTACATACTGACAAATCAGGGAGTCAAATGTGCAGGTACGTACTGTACTTGACTTCAAAGCCGCCCATTATAATCCCGCTTACAGCCACCCCTCTTCCGTAACTGTAACTCAATAGCATACTGATCTATGTTTACGTAATGGAACCGGGACTGTGGGTAACCTGGTTTTTAATGTGAGTGCCTTAGTGTTTACCTGAATTCGACAGAGAGTTGCAAACGGATGAGAGAAATTGTATAATGGTGCAAAGTAAGCAATCATATTTAGAATATTAGTCACTGTGGTGAAATAATATACGTACACTAATGTTTATGTTTTGCTTTAGGAGCAGTGTTTGTGTTATTACATATCCCTACTATTTAGCTTGGTCTAAATTAGTGTCCAGTCGATTATTCGCTTTCAGCAGTTGTTGATATTGGCTATGGCACTAGAAATCTACCGTTCATTTGACAAACTTTAATGGAAATGTCCTGATGGAGTTCCGGTATTCCCACATCATCGTTAAGGCAATTGTTCTCCACTCAACGCCAGACTATGGTGTACTTAAATGCACTCGATATGCTGTCATATTGATCAGACCATTATCGTAATGCACAGCTCTGTCACAGACTCTGTCTCAACCTCCTCACTCTCTCTCTCTCCCCCATATCTGTTCAGCTCTCTCTCTCCTATCTCTGTCCATCTCTCTCTCTCCCATCTCAGTTCAGCTCTCTCTCTCCCATCTCTGTTCAGCTCTCTCTCTCCCATCTCTGTTCTGCTCTCTCTCTCTCCCATCTCTGTTCTGCTCTCTCTCTCTCCCATCTCTGTTCAGCTCTCTCTCTCTCCCATCTCTGTTCTGCCCTCTCTCTCTCTCCCCTCTCTGTTTAGCTCTCTCTTTCCCATCTCTGTTCTGCCCTCTCTCTCTCTCCCCTCTCTGTTTAGCTCTCTCTCTCCCATCTCTGTTCAGCTCTCTCTCTCCCATCTCTGTTCTGCCCTCTCTCTCTCTCCCATCTCTGTTCTGCTCTCTCTCTCTCTCTCTCTCTCCCTCTCTGTTTAGCTCTCTCTTTCCCATCTCTGTTCTGCCCTCTCTCTCTCTCCCATCTCTGTTCTGCCCTCTCTCTCTCTCCCATCTCTGTTCAGCTCTCTCTTTCCCATCTCTGTTCAGCTCTCTGTCTCCCTCTCTCTGTCTAGCTCTTTCTTTCAATCTCTCTTTCTTTCAATCTAATTATCTCCCTCCCTCTCTCTGTCAAGCATTCATTCAATCTCTTTCTTTTAATCGTTCTCTTCCTCTCATCCTCTCTCCCTCTCTCTTTCTCTCTCCTACTCTCTCTTTGTGTGCTCCAGTTGTCCGGGAATTGGGTGGTTGAGTATGCCAATGTGTATTCATGCAGAAATTCTCACATTATAATCTCTGAATAGTGTCCTAACCCCGGTCCAAACATGCCCGATACTAGTTAGGTGATATTACCGCCCCATTGCTATATGATGGTGTACAGCAGAGCCATTTACAGTAAACAATTGATTGGGTTATTTTGTACAAATTGTTTTTTATCACAGGATGTTAAGCGATACGGGGCATGATAATTCAAGACGAACATACTTTATGAATACGACACAGTTGTGGAATCCATGCTTCAACGCGATCATGTGGCTGCTGTGCTGCTGTTGTTGAGCCTTATTGTTGATACGTAGAAATGATTAACAAATTAGCTGGAGAACGAAATTTGTGCCTAGCATTTCTGGTCTTTTGTAAAGCCGGAGGTTCTCAGGTATACGCCGTCTCCCCCTATGAAAGGAAATAACATAGACTGATGTGTGTGTTTATCTATTATTGATGGGACAAAGTGAGCTACACATAATATCTTTGCGGAAGCCGAGGCTTGAATAATTAATGGGTTGCTTTAGAAAGCAGCTGACAATTGGATGAAAAGGTTCTTTTTTGTTTTTCTTTCATTCCTTTAGACTAAAGCCATGGCGACCAGAATCTGGGACAGGGAAGTCTTATGCCACTTTTGAATTTGTATTCCAAAAATGGGCTTCCCCTCTTTATTTTTTTCTCATTTTTCTTGTGTGTGTGTGTGAAGTGGTTTTGGGTGAGCGCCAGAAAGCCTGCCCCTGCCAATGCTTGTTGTGCCACATTTCCTCACCAGAGAACGTCCCCCAGATTCATGCCATCGTGCCCGTGAAGAAAAACAAAGCTGGCATGTCTGTTTAATGAGGACCGGGTCTCCAAGCCCTGGGAAGGAGCTCCGATTCCACCCGCATTAAAATTCAGCCGCCACGAACAGAGCACTGGGTCACATTGCCCCGTCTCTATTCATCCACATTCTGTGCATTTGTGGCAAACAATAAACAATAGCAGGCAACTGGATGAAATGTCTGTCTCCAAGCTGATGCAATTAGTGATGGGGAGATAGAGGAGCATTGGGCAAGGTTAGACCACGTGATAATTTGTTGATTGGCCACCAGGGGGAGCGGCCCCTTGCCCCTTAACCAACCTCCGGTGTCAGACCCTTTTAGACAAATCAGGACAGAGCTTGTTCTGACTGGGGGCTCTTCTGCTCACCGCAATGAAAATGCAGTTTGTGCCGTAAAGCAGTG
This sequence comes from Dallia pectoralis, assembly GCA_029465975.1. Lineage (NCBI taxonomy): Eukaryota > Metazoa > Chordata > Actinopteri > Esociformes > Umbridae > Dallia > Dallia pectoralis. Next base: position 13,630,539 of record CM055731.1, read on the forward strand.
TGTGTATACCCTCCTGGTTTTCCTCCTGGCTCCAGCTGGGACCCAGGGGCCATCTGTGTGTGTGTGTGTGTGTGCGCGTGTGTGCGCGCGTGGGCGCGTGCGTGCGTGTGTGGGATGTCTGTGCTCACAGGCACGGCAATAGATCAGCAGCCCGGGCTCTGGTGAGAGGCTGTCTGATGCCCTTAATAGAATAATCTCTTAAAGGTAATTACATTTCGGCATCAATGCAAATGAATAAAGCCTCAAAAAAGAAATCTGGGGGCCCGTTTTCCTGTGAAAATATGTGTAGCCTTATTTGGGTATATTTGCACATCACAGTTTTCCAATGCTTTTTTTGGAATATTCAATTATTTATATTTGGGTGGCAAACATGATGAAATATTTACTTTGAAATACCCCAAATTATTGAAGAAGTTGTTTGTTCATTTCCTGATGTTTTTTTTAAATACTTGAATGCAGCAGTTGCACAGAATTTCATCAAAAGTCATTCCTGGAACCGCGGAGATGCTTGAAGGAGCCTGTTAAAGTGTGGGAAACTGGGTCTACTGTAGCCCGCAGCGGCTGACTGGCTGCCTACAAGGACATTGTGTGTGAGCCTGGATTGTGGAGGAGAATGGAGCGTGTGGGCCTGACTCTCCCTCCTTCAGGACACATTGTTTTCAGTACGCATTTAATTCCCTCTCAGAGCCTCTGTTACAAAGCAGAGGAGCAGTCGCTCTGCATCCACTCTCTGTGGATTGCTGTGTTGTGCTGTGCTCCATACATGATGAAACCTGTGCTGTGTCTAAGACAGTCCTCTGAGCCTTGACTCACTTGCACAGAGAGACAAAAGCGGCGTGTGATGCTCATTGAAACTACCAATCCACTGCTTAGAGAAATGCAAATGAGGGCCATGTTGTTCAACAAACCCTTGTTATGATAAGCCGATGTTTTAGTGCCGTTTGTATGAATGCAACAAAAATGGGTGTTAACTCCACATAGTAAACTCCATATGGGTAGGCAATAATTTATACTTGGTTCACATTTTTGTGGAATGTTAGGCTGTCTGGATGAGGAATTGCTTGTGGACTGGTGTTCCTGTCCAGTGCTCAAGGTTACTCCAATAACACTCCTGGCAGCTGACCAAAGGCTGATGTCATCAGCTGGGACAGAATTGTTCCGTGCTTCAATGGCGTTCTGGTGGCGAATAGTGATCATGGCGATTACGGCTGTAACAAGCGAATAAAAAGCCATGTCCGCGAGGAAGCAGTCTAGCCATTTCGGTACAATGCTAAATGTCTGGGACTTACTGATGAGTGTCTCTCCTCTTCCTCCTATCTCACAGACTGTGGTCTGAACGTCCACAAGCACTGCTCCATGATGGTGCCGAACAGCTGCGTGCCAGACCTGAAACACGTAAAGAAGGTCTACAGCTGTGAGCTCACAACCCTGGTGAAAGCCCACGACACCAAGAGGCCCATGGTGGTGGACATGTGCATACGGGAAATAGAATCGAGAGGTGAGCGAAAGACAGGCCGTGATCCTGTTCACATACTTCTCACAACCCACTCCCTCTCGATCTTTTCAGGAAGAAAGCGGATAGTGGCCCACTGTTAATGTTAATGGTTAAGGTTAAAACGGGGGGGTTTGGCAACGAGGATTAGGTTTAATGTTACGTTTAGATATACTTCTACCGTCACAATTCTCCCCGTAATTTGATCTTCCATTTTGCCCGTTCCGACAGTGGATTGATCCATGAATTCTTCAAGCACCTGGTGGGCCCATTGACAATCCCAATTCAGTGTAAACAGGAAGTGTCCGGAATAATGATTGTACTTTTGGTTGTTTCCAGTAATATGATGTGGAGAGCTGATGGGAGGCCTGGTAATTGTATGTTCAGTTGAGAATAGATTACTGTGTAGCTTTTGCCCCCTCAGCTGATTGCATTCCACTGGAATCACTCAACGGTGTCAAAGCCTCATTTCTACCTCATTGTCTAGCCCCGGTAATCTACGTCTGTAACTAATGCTATGTTTGATTTATGTCTTTATTATTTTGTGCCATGATGCGGAAAAACTATTTGCATCTGCCTGCGACATTCCCTGCGTGCTGTTGTGGAATTGTTTTTGTCTCATGCATATTGAAGAGCTTTTAATTACGTTCTCTAATTCTCCATGTTGCCCAAGGTGACCGCTGAAGATGTATTTGCCTATATTTACTCTTTATATTTGCTCTTGATTTAATCCGTGCTGGTTGCTCACTCACTCCAGTCCAGTGTTATGTGTAAATACAAAATTTTCTCATCGAGCCCTGCCTCTGTCTCTCTCATAGGTCTAAAATCCGAAGGGCTCTACAGAATATCTGGATTCAGCGATTCAGTCGAAGATGTCAAGTCGTCGTTTGACAGAGGTGGGTCTTTTTTGACATCCTCTCATTCTGTTGGGGTGTCGCCAAGCCCCTTGGGTGCTTCCATCAGTAGCATGCTAACAGCGCTGTGCGCTTCTGACGTGACGTGTGTACCCAATGTGGTGCTTTAGGTCACTGACATCGACTGTCTGATCTGTTTGCATAAAATAATGCCGGGATTCAGGATTAATGGATAAAGGGACACATTTGTGTGGGGGGGATACATCTGCATCAGGGTGAATACAGCTTGTCCTCACACCCTCTACAAACAAGGTTTACAGTCATGACATCCTCTGGGAAATCACAGGTCCAGTCCAACTGGAGGAAATGTATTCACTGTAGAATTAACGTTCAAACATCAGTCAGCTTCTCCAGTGGAACAGTTAGCCATCGTCTCATTTCTCAGCCCATTGTGAGTTTAGAGATGGACTTGTACCTTGTAGCTGTGGGCCGTGCCATAACTGAAGCTGTGGGCCGTGCCATAACTGAAGCTGTGGGCCGTGCCATAACTGAAGCTGTGGGCCGTGCCTTAACTGAAGCTGTGGGCAGTGCCATAACTGAAGCTGTGGGCCGAGCCTTAACTGAAGCTGTGGGCCGAGCCTTAACTGAAGCTGTGGGCCGTGCCTTAACTGAAGCTGTGGGCCGTGCCTTAACTGAAGCTGTGGGCCGTGCCATAACTGAAGCTGTGGGTTGTGCCTTAACTGAAGCTGTGGGCCGAGCCTTAACTGAAGCTGTGGGCCGAGCCTTAACTGAAGCTGTGGGCCGAGCCTTAACTGAAGCTGTGGGAGTCTTCTCCATCATGACATATAATAAAATAAAACGCAATATAATTAGACATTCTTTGTAAGAAAGTACGCAAATTAACTCTCTTCAATGCATCGTCATAACTAACCAATATTAATCAAAATATTAGTTTGGAAAACTCTACGTTACTACGCATCACGTTACTTCACCATGCCAACTGAAATCTGTCTACTCAATGTTTTATGCACAAAATAAACTATAATTTCCTGATTTCTAACAAATGTGTTCCATCTCTTTACAGATGGAGAAAAGACAGACATTTCTGCAAGGGCCTATGAAGATATTAATATAATCACGGGTGCTCTTAAACTCTATCTTAGGAATTTGCCCATTCCCGTCATCTCCTACGAGGCCTACCCCCGGTTCATCGAGGCTGCAAGTGAGTCAGACACATACAGCCTCTCCTTCTCCTCAGACAGTTAAATCTGTACATAATTGTTTTAGTCACACACCAGCACCGTGGAAAATGTACCAGGCAGAAACCACTCCCATTGGTGTGTATTTTTATATCTGTTGTTGAATTATGTAAATCCCTTAAAGCTACGGTACATGATGAAAGCCCTCAGTGTAAATTTAAACCATCTATTTTAATCATCTTTCCCTTTTACTCTTTCTGATCTCAGATGATTCCGAAAAGAAAAAATAACCTTTTTAGGTTTCCATTCTTAACATTACCACGTGTCTACGAATAAGTAATTCTTATTTACAATCCCGGGCATTCAGTGGAGAATGTGCTTTCATGCTGTCCACAGCAAAAAAAAACTATTAGATGCTCCTCTCCTTTTTGAAGTGGTCTGGTTACATTTAAAAATGTATTTCTTGTTAGCAGCTGCTCTGATCCCCTCTGTGACATTGGGAACCCCACTTCTGTTTATCACATGCTACCGGAGTGACATGCAATTGGGCGTTGGATGTTTTTATCTGTGCTGTTGTGAGCATCTGGATGAAAGAGGCTGCTTTGCTTTGACCAAATGTGCCTGTCAACTCCTCAGAGCTTGAAGATGCAGAGAAGCGACTAGAGGCGTTCCGTGAAGCTCTGGAACTGCTGCCTGCAGCACACAGGGAAACCCTAAAGTACCTCATGGCTCATTTAAAGAGGTCAGTGAAAGGTCATTTTCCTTAATGTAGTATGTTTGTGATTATGGGATTATAATTAAGGGGCAATTATAATCTTCTGTTAATTTGCTCGTGCTTGATGTCCTTCCGCAGGGTGACTTTGAACGAGAAGGAAAACCTGATGAATTCCGAGAACCTGGGAATTGTTTTCGGACCGACCCTGATGCGGGCCCCAAACCTGGACGCCATGACGGCGCTCAATGACATCCGCCACCAACGCCAAGTGGTGGAGTTCCTCATAACAAATGAAGACATCCTGTTCTGAAAACAAACGCAACCATTCTGCTGTGATAAGGATGAAGACAGAGGATTTTTGTACAACAGCTTGATGCCGTCCAATCACATTTTGGTGCAAAGACTTGAATATGAAGGAATCTTTCTATTGCATTTGTATTACTTATGAAGGGATCTTTGCATTACAGTTGTGATATATCCACTTCCACTTCCCGTGGACTAGTGTTTAACCTGACCTTTTTCTTCCCCTTTAACGGGTGTGGATAACGATGTACTTTAAACTTGCATGTCTGTCTCCCCATTTTTGTCGGGGGTTGTATAGAACACTGATTGACCGGACCTGTTTGTATCTTTATTCTGTAGCAGTAACCCAGCATGTCGAAAATATTTTAAACTTTTTTTATTATTCTTTTGTGACTCATTGTATATGTGTATTTGATATTCACTTTTTTCTCAAAACTGTTGTTACTATATTTGACTGATCATGTGTTACTCTCTTCAGCTGTTTTATAAAAGTCCACTTAAAGGAGAATTTCACTTTTTTCATTTTATATTGGATTTTGCTTCACACTAAAATACGTTTATGGGCTAAGGGAAACTGTAAAATCAAATCATCCTAAAATGTTTTTAAACAGCCATGACAGACATTTATGATGTTATGATGATAATTATGGCAAGTGATTGTGTTAAGAATATATCCCTAAATTACCCGAAAATTATCTACAGGTTTGATATTTTATAAAAGTGAGAAGGCCTTTAAAAACAATAACATTTGTTGATGCTGAGATATTTTTGCTAGCAGGTGCTAACATTTGTTTTTATTTTCTGTATAAAGACAACTGAACCAACTAGTACATATTCCCTTCACCCATAAACTGCATTCAGGCTAAGCAGTTATCTAACATCAGTTTGAAGAAAGTGAAATTCTTTCGTAAGGAGAAAATCAGAGCTTCTTTTAATCAGAAAACAAAAGCAATGAACTTGTAAATGTTTAGTGACAGTCAAGATGTTGTTGCATTCAAACTGCTCTCTTTGTGCAGGTAATGTTTTTTATTGTAATATTTTTGTACTTAATTTGAGCATGTACATTTTAATTTATTAAACCTAGCTTTATGAAATGTAGCGGCATGCACTGTGTCAGTTTTATGTCTCCAGTGACAATGAAGTGAAGATTCAAGGTAAGCATTTAATGCGAAGCATGTTAATGTATTAATAAATATGTAAAGACATCGTCCATTAAGGTACACGGCGTGCTGCACATATTACATGCTGCAATGTGACCTTGACAAAAGGGGCTGTTCCTCTAGATCTGCATATTGAAAGTGACAGGCAACGCTATTGGCCAAAGGCCTTAGTAACCATGTGCAGCGTCGCCTCAAACGATGTGTCAATCACGCTGATTCGCTCTGAGATTAACACAGAACCCACAATACCTTTTGACATGGCCCTGTCTGCATCTAGGAGGTTTTTAAGTGCTGGATACATATGCAAACATTGTCACTTGGGATTTATGCATCTTATGTTTAATTACCCCACAAGCAATTTCTTTCCAGACCATTTCCCCAAAACCCGTCATGTCTTGTCTTCCTCACTTGGAGCTCATTATAAGATCAAAGTGTAACCTTGCATTTGCGCTGCCATGGACCAAGCTTGTTGTTATTTGGGTTGCTATTTTTGTCCTGATAGAGCTCCAGATATGTTCCACTGGATATCCTTCAGGCCAATATTTCCTGGTGGAGAACCACCACCATCAGGAATGACAGCAGCTGGCCTAATATGATGTGAAATCCCATTCAATTGTCTTTTATTATTTTCAAGGGTAAATGTGGAGACTGCCCTTTTAGGTTGGATTATTAAAAGCCATAAAAGCTGACCTGCCCCAAGCCTTTAAGTGCTTAGCACCCCCTGCTCTCTTTATGCTTTTTGCTGTTCTGTTTTGTCCACTGAATTAATTTCATCTTCACCCTCCGGTTTTGCTGTTTACATTAGGTTTGAATCTGTCGGTCGACAAACTTGTAATTTATTCTAATTCAATTTGCGTCGTTCTATTATAAATTCATCGACTTTAGCTCCATCCGGTAGACCGAAGCAAGAAACCCATCTAAACCTTTAGACCACTGCTGTGATAACGTGGAGACAGGCCTCTCCTCATGCACATCAAATAATGTTTGCTTCATTTACCCGGGGTTGTCTAATTCATTTTCATATTAGTTCATCTAAATGTTTTAGTTCTTTCGATTCGTGAGATAAGTGACCTTTTCTTTGTCGATTCAAGCTGTGCGCCATTTCTTTCCGCTGGAGCTGACCTACATTTCCGAATAAAAAAATATGTTGAGCAGGCGCAACACGAAATAGAACTATTTTGCATGTATGATCAAACCTCTATCTCATGTAGTTATTTTAGGTCCTTTTTAGATTTACAGATAGAGTAGTTGCATGTTAAATATGGTTATTGCTACCTTTTACTTAAGGCGGTAATCATTGCCGTGGAAGAATTGGGCATTTTTAGGCTGCTAAAGCTCAGGTTGAATAACATTGTATCATGAAAATACGAATGTCTCCAAATCTTTCCTCACCTATCACCTCTACGAAAAAACATGTTCATAAAATAAACCTGAGCCTATCCTATAAAATGTAGAATATCTGCTGCACTTAGAGAAGCTTTAGTTGTCCATAATGTTAAATAATACATTGTGAAAAAGGATTAAAAATGTAGGATTATTTTGAGAAAATACAGTAAACAAAACACGTAGCACTTTTATTTATTTAGAATAATAAAATGATATTAAAATGGACGAGAAACACATAATACATTTCTTCATAAAGATCGTAATCCCAATCATTTAATTTGGATCAGGAAACAGCCAGAGTCATACACTGTTCAACCATGCCCTGTAGATGTTCCACAAACATTCAGTAACCCTCATTCAGATTCACAGAACAATTTAATCACATCTAGAACAGCAACTAAAACAGTGACTAAAACAGTGCTCCGACTGAGAGAAATGTCCCGCTGGGTCATTGAAGTAACAGCTCCTGCTGAAAGAAGGAACTGCCTGAAACACAGCGACAGAAAGACCCGGCCCCACCACCTGAAGTTGATGAGGTTGAATGAGCAGATTCAATAGGTTTCTCAGGGGCTGCATGGGTTGGGTCCAGACAGCAGGCACTTAGAGATAGTACGATTCAGATGGTACATGATTGGTCGGGAGAGTGTGGGGGAGGGGTGGTAAAGACTGATCTCTCTCAATTCAGCCATTGCCAAAATTGCAATTTACCCCTAAATAAGATGAATGAGGCGGCCGGTTGAGTGACTGGCTGATTGAACGGGTGGAGGCTTTAGGGAAATTGAGTTGCTGGTACCCATCATTGCGTTGGTGGAGAGGGGCAGGTGTACTGTGGCGATGGGGTATTGGGGTGTCGTGTCTGGTCATCTGGAAACCCTTTTGCCGAGGCTGGTTGGGGTGGATGTTGTGGATGTGCCGCAGTTCCCCATTATCCTGAGAAGGATGCATTCTGGGCCGTCTTCAGGAGGGAAATCAAAGATGACATTCTGGTGACAGTTTGATTACACTGTATGAAAATGTAAAATCATTGTGTTTTTCTCAAACAACTAATATGGGGGCCTGAGAATAGACCAGTAACTGAATCCCTGAGCCGACTAGTGAAAAAAAATATTTAGTTCTGTCCCTAAACCAAGGTAATTTAACCAATATTGCTACCAGGTTATAGTTAGAAATTAGAACGTATTCTCCGTTTATCAATCTGTTAAAATGCGGGCAAAATAAAGTTTATACTGTAGTATTCCCAAATAATTATTCTGGGAAGACATTTTTTTAAAGTTACATTAGAACCAGAATATAACACACCTATCTCTGGTCATGAGCACTGTCATTGTAGTGTTATGGGAAGTATTGCTCTGTGAGATATTTTAGTGCTACATTAGCCCAGACATTCATGTGTAGCTTCTAACATGTGAGAGGAACCAGAGAATGTGAACCTCTCAAATTACAGCCATTGGTGATGTCTCGTAACATATGGTGTCCCCAACAGTACAGTTCCCCATTAGAGCTTCTGAAGGCGCGCGAGTCAGGGTTGCCGTTGTTTTCATTCAGTTTTAAAGTATACAGAACTAATGCTGCTACCGTACTGACCGGCCAGCCTCTATTTGAAGACCTGGGACCATTGGATAGCTAAGAGTCCATGGGAAAATAACAAGAATGAATCCTCTACTTTTTGTTTGTAATTTCCTGATTATTTTAGCAGGTAAGCCTAAATTTTCAACACACGCTTGTAGGCGGACTAATAAAGAAAGTTGGCTATTTCTGTACGTCTATACAATAACTGAGACATAATACTTTGTGTTACAGTCTGTCCTATAACACAAATGATCTCCATCTCATCAATCTGCCAACTAATCATGACATTTCAACATAACTGGATCATTACACTTATTTGAGAATGGGTTTCCCTTTAGTTAACTCTAACTATATACATTATACATATCTTATTTGAAGTATATCTTAGCTGTGCTTTCAGGCATCCAGCACTTGTGCCTCGACTCAGTTGATTGACGGGGGCATGTGCTCCGGCTCTCACCACCTTCATCTATATGTGCTCCTATCCCCAAGGCAATCGTTTTCTCCGTAATACTCCTTATTTCTTTTGCCATTCTCTTAGACTTGATGTCTCCGAATTATTTTACGGCTTTCGTGTGTGTTGGATATTTCCGACCACTTTTCAAGGGGTCTCGTGCACACAGGGTTACATTTCAAGGTCAGGCATAAAATGAAATGGAATACCACTGCAAATATGCTGCGTGTCTGAAACATTTTCTGTATTGACGGATCCCTTATCTCCTGTAATGACAGTATTCCACTGCTCTATCTATCTACAGTGTATGAAAGTAATATAGTAGAAAGGAGGGAAACCCAATTATACTGCACATACTACACGCTATGCTATGCTATATGACCCATCCATTTTTTATGTGTTTTGATTTGCGTCTATCTGACAGACCAGAGCACAGTAGTATGCCAGTGCATGGAAACCTTTGCATTTTCTAAGCTAATTTGCTGCAGCTCTCCATTGTGGAACTAAATATATCAGTTTTACAGAAAACGTATTTCACCAATTATATGCACTGATCAGCCAAAACATTATGATTACGCACAGGTATGGTGAATAGCAGTGATGATCTCCTAACAAGAGCTTATGTCAATTTCTGGTTGGCAAACAATCAGTTCTCCAAGTCAATGTGTTGGAGTGATGGACAGGAGGAAAGTAATGAGCAACAATTACCAGGACCTTAGTGTTATGTCCAGACGACTGGGTCAGAGCATATTTAAAAATGCATAGCTTGTGTGGTTCTCCCGGTCAGCAGTGGTGAGTACCTACCGACAGTGGTCCGAGAAGGGACAAACCACAATAGTTTTAGGAACATGATGAAGACTTCACGGTGTGGCCCTGGCCTCCAAATTTGATTGAGCATCTGTAGGATGTACTGGACTAACAAGTCTGATCTATGGCGGCTCCACCTCAAAATTTACAAGACTAGAAAGATGCTGCTGCTAAGTTGTTAGATACCAGATACCACAGGACACCTTCACAGGTCTTGAAGAGTCCATGCCGTTGCTGGTTGGTGCTGTTTTGGCAGCAGGCAGAGGACCTACAGCTTATAAGCCAGGAGTATGGTCTTAATGTTTTGGCTCATCATTGTATACTGTTAATGTACATGTTGTTCTACAGAACCGAGAATTCTGTGCCTTTTTTATCTGCTGTTATACATGGATACTGCAGTCTTCTTTACCTTTAATAACATTTCAAACAGCTGGGTTTGACTCTGGCTTTGATCAATTCGTCAATTGTATTTTCACTAAATAAGATGATAATCAAACCGTACTACTTTCTGCCTTCTGAAGGTAGTCTGTGAAATAGATGCAGACAGTAAACAGCTTAAATTGATCAACGCGATGCTCAACTTGCTGTTCTGGAGATGTGGCAGCCAAGCAGAATTTGCAAGCATAGCCACTTACAGCAAATATTCCAACTACTGTTCGCCTCACAGAACAACCACAACCGGCTCTATATGCATCTCTTACAGATCTCACCTGGGGCTCTGATGATGAGACCCGTCTGGTGAGAACTCTGTTCACTGGCTACAACAAGGTGGTGCGTCCTGTCTCTCACTTCAAGGATCCTGTGGTGGTTACAGTAGGCCTGCAGCTCATTCAGCTAATCAGCGTGGTGAGTAAACATTGAAACCGTCCGATAGCATCCCCAATTCGTCACATAACTCAAATCATTTTCAAACTCAATTCTGTTATTTTTCTCTACATAGGATGAGGTCAACCAGATTGTCAATAGCAATGTTCGACTGAAACAGGTCGGTTTTGTCATTTCAACGATATTGTGAATACACGATAATATTTTTTTCCCTCAAAGCTATTTAGTCAAAGACTATAATTACAAGAAAATGTTATCTATGAATTTATATTCCTTGAAAGATTCAAAAGATTGAAAAGATCCCGCTTTGATGCTTAAATGCAAATCTGTCTTCCTGTCAGGCACTTTATAATCTATCTGATGCCTTCGTTTGATTCCTGTCATACTATTTTCAGCAATGGAAAGATGTTAACTTGCAATGGAACCCTGAGGATTATGGAGGAATCAAAAAGATCAGAGTGCCCTCCACCGACATTTGGCGCCCTGACTTTGTTCTGTACAACAAGTAAGCATAAGAGCATATCACAAGTCTATCTTTTTAACCTACTTCCACTAATACCATGCAGTTGTGTATTTTTGCCGCACAACTGTTCCCATTCTACAGCGCCTGGTGGGTGTGAGCTCAGATTGCATCAGGCTAAATCTGGCTTCAATATCACAGGTTCTCCCCTCACCATATTCCGTGTCTGAAACGCTGCCGTTTCTCCCTGACAACCAGCTCGTATGCCTCGGCAGCCTGGTCCAGCCTCAGCTCTGGTTGGTTGGCCTGGGTGGTTACTGCGTAGGCTGGGCCATGCCGGGCCCCAGGCAGTAGTGTCCCTCTCTGTTAACGTTCTCCCTCTGTGCCGATGCTCGGGCTTGTGTGTTTCCCCGCAGTGCCGACGGAGACTTCGCCATCGTTCACTACACCAAAGTGCTGCTAGAGCACACGGGCATGATCACGTGGAACCCCCCCGCCATCTTTAAGAGCTACTGTGAGATCATCGTGCTGCACTTCCCCTTCGACCTGCAGAACTGTAGCATGAAGATCGGAACCTGGACCTACGATGGCAACTTGGTGGTGGTCAATCCAGTAATGATCCTCATGAATATAATGTTGTAATTTTAGTTTTATCTCCCAGTCGAATCTCCATTAGTAGTCCTTTACATACGCACGCCGTGCCGTCCCGATTAGAAATATCACCAGACCATTACCACCATCACCAATGCGGTCGAGGCCTTTCTGCCCAGTATGTCTTTCATTCCGCCTGTACGTTGTGTCTACACCAGGACAGTGACCGTCCTGACCTGAGTAACTTCATGGAGAGCGGAGAGTGGGTGATGAAGGACTACCGCAGCTGGAAACACTTTGTGTACTACGCCTGCTGCCCGGACACGCCCTACCTGGACATCACGTACCACTTCCTGATGCTGCGGCTGCCCCTCTACTTCATCGTCAACGTCATCATCCCCTGCATGCTTTTCTCCTTCCTGACCGGCCTCGTCTTCTATCTGCCGACTGACTCCGGTTGGTACAGCGCCTCGTGAATCGGTTCATTTCAAAACCAGTTTTAGTTTTTACGTGACTGCGGATTCAAACGGAAAGGTGTTTGAACGAACGCCGATAGTGTTTATAGTGTTTGTGGGTGACTTAACATTGGCTTGTGCCACTCTACTTGTCTTGATATCGATCTCTGGGCTTCTGAAGTTGCTGGCAGATAAATGAACTGCACCATTGCAGTGTCTCAGCTAGCAACTAGCCTGGTTCCTAGTGTGGAGGGCTGGCTCATTACCCAGAGACCCCGTGTGCTGCCGTGTCTGGGAGCTGGCCTTTCCTTTAATGTATAATAGATGAGTGTCTGGCTAGCAGTGATAGGGCTGTGGCTGCAGGAGGCTGCTGTGGAGGGTCTTTACTGCCAAAATGGAAATCCTCTGAGCCAGCGGATTTGACAGAACAGCTAAAACAAGTTTACATTTATATAGATTTTCAGACATAATCGCTGAGTTTTGAGTGTAAACGTAAAAAAACATCTATAAATATTTGTATTGCTTATTATTATTATTTATGAGTCTCTGGCATGTGTTGGTTAAGAGTGATAAGACAGAAACGACGATTTCCTCACCCTTGATGATGTAGGGCTTAAGTATTCAGGCACCAGCTCAACTGAGGTGTTTAAGAAGGAGAATTTCTGACCATCTGCTGGAGGACTAAAAGAGAGGTCAAACAAGGTCAATTGGACCAAGCTGACTGCAGCACTTACAGAAGCTGTTCCTGTCTGTGGTCTGAATGAGAATCATCTCTGGTAATGTGATGGTACTGACTGCTGAAAATCAATAAGTCACATCAACACTCTTAACTCACGGCCTCCCAACCCCGTTCCTAGAAATCTGCCTGTTTGTTTCCTCTCCAACCCCACTTGTGACTAAACTGACTGAGCGTTTCAGCCAGCTGGTTATTGGAACGCGGTGTGCTCAATTAGAGTTGGAGATAAAATGTACAGGAGGGTAGCTCTCCAGTAAAGAGGTGGCGATGCTGTGCTCTAACCTCTCACCACAGTCCCCACGACGAGCCTCTTGTGTCTCAGTGTCGAGTGATCACCATAAGCGGTACTGACACTCACACTATCAGCGCAGCGAAGCACAAGATCAATTATCCCAATAATCACTTCACTAAACCCCCTCCCCCCGTGTAATTTATCGAGGAGATGAGGAGCAACCTGAGCAGATATCAGGGTACCCAAGTCCTAAGACCCGCTAACTGTCAAACACATCGGCTTTCATATTGATATATTTCTTTAATTAAATGATAAAGTGTCACAGTTGAGTTGTACTGGAGCAGTGTTTGTATGATTTGCTTAAGTGATCTTTATTACACAGTCATGAGCTGCTCTCACAGTGTTTAATCCACGGTTATGGAAGTCATTAGTCAGCCCAGGAGCATGTGTTGAGTCTTTGTCACCAGCTCGGTTCCGCCAATGGACTCTCTGATGCTCTCAGCCTGCTTTATTATTGACTGATTTAATGTGTTACAATTATCAGCGTGAACTATATTAACTTAAATATAAATTTGGCAGATATGCACCAACAAAATGATAACCTACAATTGTGCCATTCTCCCGAAACTAACGCTTCTCTGCTTGCTTTGGTTGTTTTATGAATAGACAGAATATTGTACATATTTCATTGTTTTTCTTCTTGTATAATATGAATGCTATAATGAATTGAAGTTATTGAATTATTCAAGTGTCTAGTATCCACAAACACGAGCGTGTTACCTACACCAGCAACAATACGTAGGATATTATGCGTGCGCTCATAACCTTTTCACTCAATCCGTGTCTGTAGGTGAGAAGATGACTTTAAGTATCTCCGTTCTGCTGTCTTTGACTGTATTCCTGCTGGTCATCGTGGAGCTCATCCCATCCACCTCTAGTGCTGTGCCACTCATCGGAAAATATATGCTGTTCACCATGGTCTTCGTCATCGCGTCAATCATTATCACGGTCATCGTCATCAACACCCACCACCGTTCCCCTAGCACCCACACAATGGCACCCTGGGTTCGAAAGGTACGACCTGGTACCTGGTACGGCCCGGTACATGGTAAAATATATAGAGCACATGGAGCTCATGACCAAGTTCCAATTTTAATTTTAAACTGCAAGACGCCGTTATAGGCTGATGAGTTGCACGTGAAAATTGTGTAAGAGTGCAAGAATGGTTTATATATACGGTGTTGTATAGACATGAGTATAGACATTGAACATACATGTAAGAGGTCTTCACATTCCTTAGGCCTGTTTATGTTTTACCCATTACTGCCATCTAGTGGCAATATATAGATGGCTGACCTTGTTTTCAATTTAACCACATTCGGGATTTATGTTATAATCGTGTATTGTACCAGTCCCTTTATTGTTGTCTGGTTTGACACAAAGTTCTAATCCAAAATGACACAGATACATTTTATTTCCCATTTTGTCTTCCCAGATTTTCATTGACACAATTCCGAACCTCATGTTCTTCTCAACAATGAAGCGGCCCGCGAAAGAGAGACAAAATAAGAACCTCTATGGTGCTGACTTTGACATCTCGGACATCTCAGGCAAGCCCACGGCCACGGCCGTTACGTACCAATCCCCCATCACCAAGAACCCAGACGTACGCAGTGCAATCGAGGGGGTCAAGTACATCGCTGACACCATGAAATCTGATAAGGAGTCCAACAGTGTAAGACTCTTTTTTTACCCTTTTGGTCGTTTTTTTACAGATGACTATGTTTCTAACTGCACTTATTTTTTCCAGGCTGCTGAAGAGTGGAAGTTTGTGGCCATGGTACTGGATCACATTCTGCTGTGTGTGTTCATGGCCGTGTGTGTCATCGGCACTCTGGGCGTGTTTGCAGGCCGCCTCATTGAGCTAAGCATGACACCTTAGAGGCCTGCCGCCTGTGGCGTGCAGAGGATATGGACAGAGGTTTTTGACCTCATGACTTGACCAGGGAACCCCCTGGGCCCTGTAGGACCCAGACCTTTAAAGCCAAAGCATGCTGCAAGAATCGATCGGGTGTTCATTACTATTCTGAATTATTTTGCGGTGTTTTGGGTTAAGCTAGGTTTGCTCAGTGCATGTGTGTTACTACACATCTTTTTTTTTACTAATGTCTGTTATTGTTTTACATTGACAATTCTAATCAATTTATTTGTTGCATTTATTTTGTTACTCATTTCCATTCAACTTTAGTAGGGTATTTAAATAAACTTGATAATTAACTGTGATTGTCTTTCTTCTGTCTATTAAGCTGGGTAGTTCACATATTTACTGATCCAACAAGAGATTAAATGATTCAAAAAAAATAACAGCACAATTTAAAAGTTTGTAATATTGTACAAATAAAACATTGTTGAATTTAGTTTTGATTAATTCCTGGAATTGCAAACCCTAGATTTCTTAGTGGTTACCCTCTTGTCAGCGTGTTTACATTTTAAAGTTAATATACTCAAAGACAATTGCTTTTTTAAATAAATTTGTCTTCACATTTGCCATTGGGCATACAGAAAATGGTACACTTTTTAAGCACATTTTTTTATTGAACACATTTTGCCACGACCATGGATGTTTTTTGTGTTGGGTTTGATAGTAGATTTCTTAACTTTGTACAGATTTTACAATGACTTATGCCAAACATATTTAAACGAAGAACATTTGGTATTGAGAGAGTAACTACTGTGAGGAATCCCTCTAGCGCAGCTCCCCTGCCCTCTGGTGGCGGGTTTCGTCGTTCGTCGTCGCCGACGTATTAGCGGCCGCCGCCCCCTCATTTGTCACTTTGTCTAGTCCTGTCTATTGCACACACCTGGTGTTCATTCCCCATTAGTCTCCTATATAGGCTTCCTCTGTGGGGTCATGTCCTCGTGTGGTATTGTTGACTGTTGTACGTGTGTACACGCCTCCTGGCGTTATATTAGAGACATTTGTGTGTCGATGTTCATATTGAGCCCTTGTTGTCGGGCCTTTACTTTTAAGCGCTGTGTCGCTGGTTTTTGTTTCGGTTACGGTACTAGTGAGTACTTAGCAAGTGGCGTTGTCACGAGATTACATTAAAAACTCATCAACGCCACGGATCCTGGCCTGCCTCCTTTTCTGCATTTACACACCTCGCCGGCTACGAGACAGAGCCGGCGTGACAGAATACCACACCCAAAAGAAAGGGAAAGGACCATGGATCCCGCAGGACAGGCGACCCTCACCCGTCACGAGGAGATGCTCGCGTCCCTGGGAACGGCGATGGACCGGGTGATGACCACCATGGAGCGGCTGGAGAAGAGACTCCCCGATCCTGCCACGGCGGCCACTGTTCCCGTACCGGCATCTCCACCACCGGCAGCTCGGGCGATTGCGCTCCAGCTTCCGGGGCATTATGACGGGGCAGCGGATCGCTGTCAGGGTTTTATTCTCCAGCTCGAGCTGTATTTTAGCTCCCTGAACGCGGTTCCCTCAGACCACGAAAAGGTGTCTGCGTTGGTCTCTCGCCTCACTGGTAAAGCCCTCGCATGGGCTAATTCCATATGGAATGGAGGAGGGCCGATCCTCCATCAGTGGGAGGCATTCGTTCGGACCTTCCGGTCCATTTTCGACAAACCCCCTGAGGGCCGGGAGGCGGGCGAGTGCCTCTTTCACCTGAGGCAGGGGAGCCGGAGCGTTCAGGACTTCGCGTTGGAGTTTAGAACCCTGGCGGCGGGGGCTGGGTGGGGTGAGCGAGCATACATCGATGCTTTTCGGTGTAGTTTGAGGCCGGACGTCCGTAAGGAGTTAGCATGCAGGGATGCCACATTGTCCTTTGACCAACTGGTGGACATGGCAATCAAGCTGGATAACCTGCTTGCGGCTCGCGGACGTACCGGTCCGGCTCCGCTCGCTCTGCCTGGTCCCGCGGCTGCTCCCGTTCCTATGGAGGTGGGAGGCGCTGCGCATCGGGAGACCGCGCGGCAGAAGGAGTGCACCTTTTGTGGCAGAGGGGGGCACTCTGCTTCCCACTGTTACCAGAGGCTGGGTAGGAAGTCTGACACTTCTGCGACGCAGGTAAACGCACCTAACACCCGACTGGAACCCTCTGACGCTCATGTCACTCTACCGGTGCGTTTCCCCGGTTTTCACACCATGTCCCAGTGTAAGGCACTAGTCGATTCAGGCGCAGCTGGGATTTTTATGGACAGGTCTTTTGCGCATAAGCTGAACATTCCGCTAAAACTGTTGGACTGTCCTCGACCAATCACAGCCCTAGACAATCGTCCGCTGGGGTCTGGGGTGGTGAGGCAGGTCACAGTTCCAATCTCTATGATCTCTAATAACAATCACACCGAACATATTACTTTTCATATAATTGAGTCACCTAATTTTCCCGTGGTGTTGGGGTTGCCCTGGTTGGCGTTGCACAACCCCCAGTTTTCATGGCCTCGGAGGGTTCTAGCGGAGTGGGGACAGGAGTGTCAGGGAAGGTGTCTGGGTGTTTCCATCAATGCGACATCTGTGGAGAGTCCAGACAGTGTCTCCACTGTGCGCATTCCTCCGGAGTATAGTGATTTGGCAGTTGTATTCTCCAAACAGTTGGCTACTAAATTACCACCCCATCGTCCGGGGGATTGCGCGATAGACCTACAGGTAGGCGTTGTACCACCGCACAGTCACGTGTATCCCCTGTCCCAAGCGGAGACAGAGACGATGGAGACGTACATCTCTGAGTCATTGAGTCAGGGGATAATTCGCCATTCCACTTCTTCCGCCTCCTCGAGTTTCTTTTTTGTGAAAAAAAAAGACGGGGGGTTGCGTCCCTGTATAGACTATCGGGCATTGAATAAAATTACAGTTCGTTATCGGTATCCTCTCCCTCTGATTTCGACTGTGATAGAATCAATGCACGGGGCACGTTTTTTCACAAAACTGGATCTCAGGAGCGCGTATAATTTGGTGCGTATCCGAGAGGGAGATGAGTGGAAGACAGCCTTTAGCACCACTTCAGGGCACTATGAGTACCTGGTGATGCCGTATGGGTTAATGAATGCGCCATCGGTTTTCCAGTCCTTTGTGAATAACCTGTTTCGGGACATGGTCGGCCGCGGTGTGGTGGTGTACATTGACGACATCCTGGTGTGCTCTGCTACCCGTGCGGACCATGTCTCCCTTGTTCGCAGAGTACTGGAGCGACTGAGGGAGCATGACCTATATGCCAAATTGGAGAAGTGTCTGTTTTTTCAGCGAGCAGTCTCGTTTCTCGGGTTCCACGTCACAGCGCAGGGAGTGGAGATGGAGATGGATCGCGTGGCGGCCGTGCGTAATTGGCCCATTCCCACCACGGTTAAGGCGGTACAACGGTTCATCGGGTTTTCCAACTTCTATCGTAGGTTTATCCGAAACTTTGGCAAGGTAGCAGCTCCTATTACATCCCTGTTGAGGGGTGGGCCATCTCGTATTCGCTGGTCGAACGAGGCAGACTGTGCGTTTAGTGCATTGAAAACACTGTTCACCTCCGCACAGGTGTTGGCCTACCCAGATCCGTCGCTTCCGTTCATAGTGGAGGTTGACGCGTCAGAGGTTGGGATAGGTGCGGTGCTATCCCAGCGCTCGGGCACGCCCCCTCAACTCCGCCCCTGTGCCTTTTACTCGCGGAAGCTCAGTGCGGCGGAGCAAAACTATGACGTAGGTGATAGGGAGCTGCTAGCTGTGGTTAAAGCTCTGTCTGAGTGGAGGCACTGGCTCGAGGGAGCGAGACACCCGTTTGTAGTCTGGACTGACCACCGTAACCTGGAGTATATTAGGGCAGCTAGGAGACTGAATCCTCGTCAGGCTAGGTGGGCGTTATTTTTACTCGGTTTGACTTTACGATCTCGTACATTCCGGGTACAAAAAACGTCAAGGCAGACGCACTGTCCAGATTGTATGACACCACGGAGAGATATGTGGATAATTCTCCCATTATTCCCTCTTCCTGTATAGTGGCACCGGTGGTGTGGGCGGTGGATGCGGACATCCAGCGGGCGTTACGCACAGAACCAGCTCCCCACAATGCCCAGAGGGGCGTGTCTACGTGCCGCTGGATGTTCGTGATCGGCTGATCTGCTGGGCCCACACATCGGTGTCAACGGGACACCCTGGGATTGGTCGGACAGTGCGCTGTCTCACCAATAGATATTGGTGGCCTAGTCTGGCCAAGGATGTGAGGGTGTATGTTACCTCCTGCTCTGTATGCGCTCAGAGTAAGGCACCTAGACACCTTCCGGCGGGTAAGTTACATCCTTTGCCCGTTCCACGGCGACCATGGTCACATATTAGTGTTGATTTTTTGACTGACCTCCCTCTCTCCAAGGGTCACACTACAGTCCTGGTCGTCGTGGACCGTTTCTCAAAGGCCTGCCGCTTTCTGCCCATGCCAGGTCTCCCGACGGCCCTGCAGACCGCGGAAGCCCTGTTCACACACGTCTTCCGGCACTACGGGGTCCCGGAGGACATCGTATCTGACCGGGGTCCCCAGTTTACGTCGAAGGTCTGGAGGGCGTTCATGAGACGGTTGGGGGTCTCGGTCAGTCTGACCTCGGGGTATCACCCCGAGGCTAATGGGCAGGTGGAACGAGTCAATCAGGAGATAGGGAGGTTTCTGAGGTCGTATTGCCAGGACCGGCCAGAGGAGTGGGCGGAGTTTTTGCCATGGGCAGAGTATGCTCAAAACTCGCTCCGTCACTCCTCTACTGACATGTCACCTTTTCAGTGTGTCTTAGGGTATCAGCCGGTCCTGGCCCCTTGGCAGCAGAGCCAGCCCGAGACCGAGACTCCAGCGGTGGACGACTGGTTCCGGCGCGCGGAGGACACGTGGATTGTGGCTCATCGGCACCTGCAGCGCGCCGGACAACGTCAGAAGTCCGCCGCTGACCGGAGACGTAGTGACACGCCAAACTACGCTCCGGGGGATCGGGTCTGGCTCTCGACTCGAAACCTTCCGCTCCGCCTGCCCTGCCGGAAGCTGGCTCCGCGGTTTGTGGGGCCGTTTAAAGTCCTGAGGAGAGTGAACGAGGTAACCTACCGATTACAGCTGCCACCTGATTATCGAATTAATGCCTCGTTCCATGTGTCTCTCCTCAGGCCGGTGGTCGCTGGTCCCCTCCAGCAATCTGAGGTGAGAGAGGTCCCCCCACCCCCCCTGGACATTGAGGGGGGTCCGGCGTACCGTGTCAGCACCATCAGAGACTCCAGACGCCGGAGAGGGGGCCTCCAGTACCTTGTGGAGTGGGAGGGGTACGGTCCGGAGGAACGCTGTTGGGTGCCGGCGAGGGACGTACTCGATCCTACGTTAGTGGAGGCGTTCCATCGTCGGCGGCCTGATCGTCCAGCTCCGCGTCCTCCGGGTCGGCCTCTGGGTCGGCGGCGACGGACGGCTGGAGCCGCCCGTCAGGGGGGGAGTACTGTGAGGAATCCCTCTAGCGCAGCTCCCCTGCCCTCTGGTGGCGGGTTTCGTCGTTCGTCGTCGCCGACGTATTAGCGGCCGCCGCCCCCTCATTTGTCACTTTGTCTAGTCCTGTCTATTGCACACACCTGGTGTTCATTCCCCATTAGTCTCCTATATAGGCTTCCTCTGTGGGGTCATGTCCTCGTGTGGTATTGTTGACTGTTGTACGTGTGTACACGCCTCCTGGCGTTATATTAGAGACATTTGTGTGTCGATGTTCATATTGAGCCCTTGTTGTCGGGCCTTTACTTTTAAGCGCTGTGTCGCTGGTTTTTGTTTCGGTTACGGTACTAGTGAGTACTTAGCAAGTGGCGTTGTCACGAGATTACATTAAAAACTCATCAACGCCACGGATCCTGGCCTGCCTCCTTTTCTGCATTTACACACCTCGCCGGCTACGAGACAGAGCCGGCGTGACAACTACCAAAATAAATCTGCTCTTTTTGCATTGAACAAATCATCCAGTAGCCAGTGAGTATTCTCTAGAAGTTTCGAAATGCATTTTTAATTAATATACAGTGCAGTTTCTTTCTCATATAATGCCCCCATTTGTGAGCATTGTTGAATGTAGGTTACTGTAAATGTACTCTGATGAAGTTACTGGTTATACTGTAATTGTAATTTTTTATCAATATTGTAACTGAAGTGAATAAAACTAATTCTGATTACTTTCAGAAACTTTAAAATGAACAGACATAGGACAATTACAAAATGGACTATTGACATTCTGGAAAATAATATGTTCCATCAATTAATCTTTGAGTACATAGTGGCTCATGCGGAAATCTATAGCATTTTATCTCATCAGGTTATGTTTCTAACCCATTATCTTCGGCCTCTAATAATATGGGGGGATTTTATTGCTTTTATTGACAGGAAAACAGAGGCTAGGCAAGACAGACCCGTTCAGAAGGGGCACATGTGGTCAAAGGTCGGATGATTAACTAGTTACTCCAAAACCCTGTCAGTATAAAACTATTTTTGAAACGTTGACACTACAAATAAGAAAACATATATCCTCTTCCATTTTGTGATAGCCAATTTACTATTATGGACTTTCCTGCTCACAAGAACTTAGAAGTATGTGCCCAATAGTAGAAGATTGATACTTTCCTCTAACCACATCTACTAAACGAAGTATGCAGGGATTTTCAATCAGATCATCAGAAGATATGACGAACAAAAATAATTTACTTTCATTTGCGGACTATTATTTTGAAGGTACAACGCAGCTTACATTATTATGGCAAACTTCACGGGGCTTGTTTTTGAACCACGTGAGAGCCACGTGTAATTTCATTGGTTAAGTAATTTAACTGTCAAAACAAAACCGAACACACTGCGGGGGTGTTAGTTTGCTATATGAACTGACAGGCGGTGATCGGGGCATGGAGAGAGCGAGGGGTAAGTTGTTTTTATAATGTTTATAATACGGCACTCTAGATGACTTAATATTGAGAAGTTGCAAAGGACTTTCCCCGGTACAAAATGCCAGCTGTAATGTCACATAGTCGCCTATAATAAATATCATACGTACTGTTGCACCTGCAGCTAACTGGCGGACTGGTTCAAGCAAATAAAGGAACTGTAACATTAGCTAGCTACCTTTAAAACGCATTGCTGTAATTATCTGTAAATATGTAGTTTGCTCTGTTACTTCATGGTGTTGTAACATGAATTGCTATTATTGGTGCAATGCCCGAACTGCAGTCAGGCAGTAATACTTAGTCAAAATCAAACACACTAACTCATTTAGGTATATTATATAAGTCTAATTAACTGATTATATAATATAACATATAATATAAGCATGTTGAATAGTTACCTCTACCACCAGATTAGTTTCCCTTAAATTAAGTTATGACATACAATACTATTGACTATTATATGATAGGTAATATATTGTCAATGGCGAGATATTCTATGACCTTTTGCCAATATAGACAGTCACGAGAACAAATTAATTGAGGTATAAATGTATTGTGAACATCTTTTTGACTGCAGTTTTATGGACTCTTTAATTTAAAATACTAATTGTTGACTTAATTAACTTTTTTTCAGTTATTGGAAGTGACATCAACTGAGGTAGACTTTTACCACTACAGTCACCATGGAGGTCCCTGTCGTGCGTAACTTATCAGATCCAGGCATGGACCCTTCAGACACTCCTCCCACCATGCCCATTGACCAGCTCTTCCCTGCCCTCCTGAAGTGTTTCGGGATCATATTGTGTGGCTACATCGCTGGGCGAGCGCACATCATCACATCCACACAGGCTAAAGGACTGGGGAACTTTGTGTCCAAGTTCGCCCTGCCGGCATTGCTCTTTAAGAACATGGTGTTATTGGACTTTGGCAATGTCGTCTGGCCATTTCTATGGAGTGTCCTTATTGCCAAAGGGTCTGTTTTTTTTATTGTATCTGTGATTACACTATTAGTTGCCAGTCCTGACACTCGCTACAGCAAAACGGGTCTCTTCGCTATTTTTGCTACTCAAAGTAATGACTTTGCTTTGGGATACCCGATTGGTGAGTGTAGAGCTTTTCTTATTTGCATTTTTTGTGTTCCTTTTTATTCAAAATGAGAGCCTCGCCCTCTCGGCATAACCTTGCATCAAACATGTCAATATTGTTCTTCAAAATCTGGTTTGGTTGGTTTGTAACAGTCTGGTTGTGAGAGTCCTAAATGCACCTTTCTTTCTTCATAGTTGAGGCCTTGTACAAGAACAGCCACCCAGAATACCTACAGTACATCTATCTGGTAGCACCCATTTCCCTCATGATCCTCAATCCCATTGGCTTTGTCTTCTGTGAGGTCCAGAGGTGGAGGGACCAGAGAGACCAGCAGAAAAGCCAGCTGCATATAGTGGGCGTGGTTCTCCTTCAGGTTCTGATGAACCCCATAGTCTTCATGGTGGTTATTGGCATCGCTTTTCACTTTATCCTGGAACGGAACATTCCCGTTTTTATGGAGCAGTTTGTGGACGGGCTTGCCAACTCTTTTGGCGGTGCAGCTCTGTTCTACTTGGGTTTGTCCATGCTGGGCCAGTTGGGGAAGTTCACCAAGTCCACGGTTATATCCTTGATTCTGCTCATCACAGCACAACTGTAAGTGTCTTATTACATACACATGTTTTAAAAATGTGCTATGATTCCAAATAATCACATAATCCTAGAGTTTCTATCATACTGTTCTAAAAAAATTATAATTTGAGTGGTAACCATACTGTAACGAACCCAGACAGTTTAGTGCCAAGATAATGAGCCAAACGCAGAGCGATCCTCCGTTCGTGGTATTTATTAAAAGTATAATAAACACATAACAACGAACAGTGGAAAAAAAAAACTATATACGCTGTACCTGTACAATAAGTGTGCTGACACAAAGCGACTTGTAAACATACAAAGCAGCGATATCATAACTAACACTCATCACAACAGACGTGACTTCAAACAATAACCGACAACCTAGTGACACTCCCTAGAACCTTAAATACCCAACTAATGGCTAATTCACCTCAGCCGTGAGCATTAGCAAAACATGAACAAAACAGGAAGTGCATCACCCTAAAGCCACCATGTAGAACACAACTCACCAAATATGTGACACATAGATAGTGACCACGTCTGCTTGTGTTTAACTATTGTGTGTGTGAGTGTAATTCCCTGCCGGTCAGGGCCTGTGGGAAATGGGTAGAGCTAACAACATGTTGTTTACTCAACTACAAAGAGCACACATAGGCACATTACTAGTGGTGTTTTAGGTATTACCAACATTCTTGTATGCTGACTGTCACCCATCTTCCAAACTATATTTAGTTTTATAACCAATTACAGTTAAATATCTTTCCTCCCATGATCTGTAGTCGATTGTTAATTAATGAATCGGATGTATTTCTTTGAATTGGAGTAACATAACATTTGTTATTGTGTTATTTTTCTTCGGTAGGTTGGTGATGCCGTTGATCTGCCGGGAAATGGTGGAGCTGCTGGATTCTGACCACAACAGCTCCGGTCTCAACCACTCCAGTTTGTCTAACTATGCCTTCTTATACGGTGTCTTCCCAACAGCCCCTAGCGTGGCCATATATGCTGCTCACTATAACATGGAGTTAGAAGTGGTAAGTCACCTGCCTTTGTACATGAATAGAGATGTAGACCTCGTGTCTCACGGTGTCCCCAGGGTGTCGTGTCTCACGGTGTCCCCGGTATGTCGTGTCTCACGGTGTCCCCGGTATGTCGTGTCTCACGGTTTCCTCGGTGTGTTGTGTTCTTACAGATTACCTCAGGCATGGTTATAAGCACGTTCCTCTCAGCTCCCATTATGTATGTTTCTGCGTGGTTGCTGACAATACCATGGATGGACCCTAAGCCACTAATGGATTCGTTACAGAACGTCAGCTTTAATGTCAGCATCGTCAGCTTATTTACACTGGTGAGTCTCGTCAGCTTCCCACCATTATGACCCAATAACTATTAAATCTAATCTTCAGCTCTTAACTGGATGTTGGGATCATTCTTTATTTGGGTTTAAACAGGTTGGTCAGTTTCCTGGGTTGATGGGAGTAAACCGTTTCACTTAATCCCATTTGCAATGTGGTATTTTGGGCAATTTGCGGACAGATTGGGATGTTGTCAGAGGATCCTGTTCGCAAGACGGGCAATGTTGATTCGGTACTGAAAATATTGGTTTGGTACTGAAAATATTGGTTTGGTGCCAAAAACGTATTGAATATGACTTGCAGCAGGCAGTTGACATGACTCTGCAGGATGTCTGGTGTCAATAGGTATGTCTCTGTCTACTTGGTGTAGGTCTTACACATATTTTCATTATTCTTAGGCATAATAAATAAGTCACAGTTAAATTAAATTCAACTTGTTGGTCTTATATTATTTACAACCCTTAACAGGTCCCACCATGTCTATGCTTCGGTGGATTTTTGGAAATTACCAACAAAATCTCCTTAAGGTGCTGTTTGGGCAAGTTGGTAATTTCCCTGGCCAATAAAAGGTTTCATTTTCAAGATGGTGTCTGAGCTGTTATCTAAATGTGTACTTCCTTAATAAACCAGCCTCAGTCCCACTTCTGTAATAAATCGGAAACATATTGTTAGTAAAAGTGCAGCTCTCTTAGTCCGTCTGTCAATTCACGTTGTAGACTAGACACACTGTTGAGTAATTCCATATATTGTTACTTCTCTAAAATGCATGAGGGTGTTGTTGTTTTAGCAGACATATCCTCAAATTCAACCCAGTGTGGAGTATAATATTCACTCCATAAGTCTGACTTCTACAATAATGTGGAATTTCGTTTTTTGCTTTGTCTGTATCAGGTGTTATGTGTAGATTGATGAGTAAAACAATCAATTCAATCACTTTTTGAATGAAACTAATTTAATAACAAAATGTAAAAAAGTTAAAGGGATCTGAATGATTTATTCACCTCCTTCCAGGTTCTGTGTTTTTCCAGTTTAACAGGAATGTGTTTTGATTACATAAATAATATATACATTCTTTTGTATATATTTAAAACTATTATTTAATTGTATTGCACACACTACTTTGGCTCCGAATGAAAAGCATTTACTATCATGCACACTTCATCTATTGCATTCAGAAGGTTTTTTCATTTGTTACATTACAATCTAATAAAAAAAATGATTATATTGATTTTTACTCATCAATCTACTTACAACACCTGATAATGACAAAGCAAAACAACATTTTGAAAGTAAGCACCTTCTGGCCTTACACAACTGAAGATTTCACCGGGAACTAAACTGTCAGTAAACTGTGTGTGCGTGCTTGCGTGGACAAGCGCTTCTAATGTTGTGGCCTCTGACTTCTTTGTTACAGGTTTGGACAGTGACTGTCATGTACCTGAGTAAGAAATTTAAGAGACTACCTCACATGTTCACTATCAACCTGTTCCTGGCACAGGCAAGGCATTTTATCTTCAATAAATTGTTTATTATTTACATCATGTCTAAATATAAATGGTAATACAATAGAAGGCTTACAGCTTACTTCACTTTTTTTTAATTTGCTGAATTACGAATTTGGCATGTACAAAGGTTTTGGCATTGGCCGTCTTCAGGGAGAAACGGATGAACACCATACAGGTGCTACTAACAGTCATCCACCAATCAGTAATAGCTTTTTGGTCCATTTACATATATGTTATTATACATAGAGTATATCACAGAAGTGAGTACACCCCTCACATTTTGTAAATATTTTATTATATGTGACAACACTGAAGAATTGACTCTTTGCTACAATGTAAAGTAGTGATTGTACAGCTTGTATATCAATGTACATTTGCTGTCCCCTCAAAATATCATGTCATAGTACATTCATGGATCCTTCAATGAACTGTAGCTCCCCAGTGCCGGCAGCACTCATGCAGCCCCAGACCATGACACTCCCACCACCACCATGCTTAACTGTAGGCAAGACACACTTGTCTTTGTGCTTCTCAACTTGTTGGCGCCACACACGCTTGACACCATCTGAACCAAATAAGTTTATCTTGGTCTCATCAGACCACAGAACCTGGTTCCAGTAATCCATGTCCTTAGTCTGCTTGTCTTCAGCAAACTGTTTGTGGGCTTTCTTGTGCATCATCTTTAGAAGAGACCAATTTGATGCAGTGTATGGTGTATGGTGTATGGTGTTAGCACTGATAGGGTGACCCCCCCCCTCCCACCCCTTCAACCTCTGCAGCAATGCTGGCACTCGTACGTCTATTTCCCAAAGACAACCTCTGGATATGACGCTGAGCACATGCACTCAACTTCTTTGGTTGACCTTGGCGAGGCCTGGTCTAAGTATAAACACTCCTGTTAAACCGCTGTATGGTCTTGGCCACCTTGCTGCAGCTCAGTTTAAGGGTCTTGGCAATCTTATAGCCTTGGCCATCTTTATGTAGAGCAACAATTCTTTGTTTCAGATCCTCAGAGTTCTTTGCTATGAGGTACCATGTTTAACTTCCAGTGACCGGTATGAGAGCGATAACACTTTCAAATTTATATCACACCTGCTCCCCATTCACACCTGAGACCTTGTAACACTAACAAGTCACATTGGGCCAAATTTGGACATTTTATATTGTCCCCTCAGTTATATTGAGGGGACATCAAATGTTCACTGTTATGTAAGCTGTACACTCACTACTTTACATTGTAGCATATATGTCTTTAGTGTTGTCACATGAAAAGATATAATCAAATATTTACAAAAATGTGAGGGGCGTACTCACTTTTGTGAGATACTGTATATTACAACTAAAAAGAAAATACAATCAGGTGTAAACCAAGTGATAAACCAATTGCCTAATTGTAGGTGTCAGTTGGCTTATATATATTACATATGTGAACTGAGTCATTGCACACTACAGAGTATATGTTTCCTAGCCAAAACGTGCTACGTCCTGCCAATATTGCCCAATAGGCATGTTGCCTAATCGGCACCGCCCACTTCCTTTCCAAAGTTCCGCCCACTAGGCTACACTAACCTCCTATTGTAAATGACAGCCTCTGGGCTATCTATATGTATATCCATCAGAATCTCTGGTTCTACTGTTTAAAGGTTGTCCTGTTATCACTGCTTGCTGCTTTCTATTGACCTGTGGCTTCTTCTGTGGGTCTAGATTCTAGTTTGTGTTGGCATGATCTTGTGGAAGTTTGTCGTGAGACAAGACAACTTCATTGGATGTGTGTTGACATTCACGCTGTTGTACGGCTCTCTGTACAGTGCCTATGTATGGTCAGGTATGTGTGTCATCCCTAAGCCTCATCTACATCAGCCCAGCATCATCATCCACCTGTCATTCTGTCGTACGCTGTGTCCTCACTGACATTAAAGAGCACCAATAATACAATGGCGGGCGCTGTCACTCTCTCATCCAACGCTGCATGTTGTGTTGTTCCAGGCCTGATAGCCTTCTCCCTCGTTCTGATGATGAGGGGTGGTGAGCTGAAGGTCGCGCCAGGTTACTTGGTAATTGCAGGCTGGGGGTGAGTCATGCGTTCTCCACACTGTGACATTTGTTCACTCTGGCCTCTGCTAACACACGGTCCTTATTTAAACAGACTCCCGGCTGTTGTGTTGGCTGTGCTCCTCCTGACTGGGGAGAGGATGCCTGACACCATCGACTCATCTGTATTCTACGGGAGACCCCAGGTGAGACCGAGCCAATGTCGGACACGGTGTCGACCTGTTAGAGAGCATGACCTCGTCATCCTGACCTTCTGTCTTCTGCAGGTCATCGGCACGTCTGTGGTCCTTTCATTCAGCATCCTGCTGGCTGGGGCCTCGTTGACGAGCCTTAGCCGAGGCACATGGAGCTATAAGTACCAGGCCCTGGAGGATGACTGTATTTTAGACACCACAGAGGACCTGAGACATGGGGGTGGCCCAGACATGTGTGAGCCAGCTGAAAACCAAGTGGTTAACAGAGGTCGGTCTTAAACAGGGTTTGTGGTACATTTATGTTGTATTGTGTCTGTTGTATCAGGCTGATGGAGGTTTCTATGTGTTGTCAGACTGCCAGATGTGTGACTGTGCCACGCCTCTGCCTGACATCACAAACATGACTAACACACATCTCATCCAACCAGGTAGGGATTTGTACTGGCCCACATGCGCTTTTGTGAAAATTCACATTGTCTCTACAAAGTATTTTGGTCTTAACACTGAATATATGGATTGAAATCGGAACGGGTACAGGAACAATTCTTACCCTTAAAAAAGACCAGTATTGAAAGCCTGGTCTCAGTATTTGGTATCACAGTTTTGGCCAATATAACTGTATATATCAAGTGCTTTCTACAGCCCTGTTGAATCTTACGTTTGTCTTTGATCAGTTGCTGTGGTCGATAGTTTTTTTTCCCCAAATGTTTTGATGGGGCAATTCAATGTTAATAGGTCACACAGGAACTCTTAACAATAATATTTTTGGGGAATAAAATTGACTTACCGGTTGACAAAACAAGCTGGGTAGTTTTCAACAACAAAAGCAATCATATTTTTGGCAACCAGGATCACAAAGTTCTTGGAAACTAATATTTACACAACATGGTGTCATGTTTTTACAGAAAATGGCACTCCTTTTGCAATTCTATCAAAACTCAATACATTTTAACCACATGAATAATAAATTATTAAAGATAATGTAAAAATCATATCTTTTTAATCTAGCCCTGCACGAAAACAGCCCTAATATCTAATCCTCTACTAGGGCGGGGGAAGAACCCAAATGTGTCGACATGAATAAGTTATCGCAGGCATTTGGACATTATGACTTCATGTCTTTGTGTGATGATCACACCAGGGAATAATGAACGCCCTAGTTATCTCCAATCTATTATAGAATCTTACAGAACATTACGTGTCCTATAAGATGCAGACTGGATGGAGAAATACACACCCAGTCTATTATAGAATCTTACAAAACATTACGTGTCCTATAAGATGCAGACTGGATGGAGAAATACACACCCAGTCTATTATAGAATCTTACAGAACATTACGTGTCCTATTGGATGGAGAAATCCATACCCAGTCTATTATAGAATCTTACAGAACATTACGTGTCCTATTGGATGGAGAAATACACACCCAGTCTATTATAGAATCTTACAGAACATTACGTGTCCTATTGGATGGAGAAATACACACCCAGTCTATTATAGAATCTTACAGAACATTACGTGTCCTATAAGATGCAGAAATCCACATCCAGTTTAATCGGCCAAACATGAACCTCTGACCAGAATCAAAAGTATACTTCTCTCATACAGGATTAAACAGGAAGACAGTTGGTCAGTTTACAATCAGTCACACCCTCTGGTCTCCCCCTACTTCTCACATTCCTTTGTCTGTGCCCTTTGGCTCATTCAGATAAGGTAAGGTATTATAAACTAACCACTACCCCCACAGTAGTCTTTTCCTTCACTATTATGAGTTAACGTATTTGAACATTCTCCTACCATTCCTTATTGAGTGATCTAA
The DNA here is from genome assembly GCA_029465975.1 of Dallia pectoralis. Classification (NCBI taxonomy): domain Eukaryota; kingdom Metazoa; phylum Chordata; class Actinopteri; order Esociformes; family Umbridae; genus Dallia; species Dallia pectoralis. Next base: position 13,661,292 of record CM055731.1, read on the forward strand.
AATAATCTATAACACCCCCGACACACACACACACACACACACACACACAGTGTTGTTGTCAAACCCAGCATTTGTATGACTACCCTGGTGAAGTCAGTGTCAGCTGTCTCTGTCCTGATTACGTCATGGGGTTTAGGTGCAACTTGTGTAATAGAACAGCAGACGTTAAGTGATTTAAAGAAAAAACCTTTTCCCAATTTGAAAAACCTGAAGGAACCTTGAGGTTTGTTAGCATGTGGGTCTTTAACCGTACGTGTGTTGCTCTGTCCCTCAGGTCAATGTGAGTCTGTCTGTGAGTCCAACGACTGTCTACTAGCCCAGGAGGAACAACAGAGTCAGTTGTCAGACAGACAGGTGGTCCGCCACATACTCCTATGTCTGCTACTGACCGTTGGCCTACTAGCTGTGAGTAGCCTAGCATAGTACGCCTTCCTACTAGCTGTGAGTAGCCTAGCATATAACACCTTCCTACTAGCTGTGAGTAGCCCAGCATAGTACGCCTTCCTACTAGCTGTGAGTAGCCTAGCATAGTACGCCTTCCTACTAGCTGTGAGTAGCCTAGCATAGTACGCCTTCCTACTTGCTGTGAGTAGCCTAGCATAGTATGCCTTCCTACTAGCTGTGAGTAGCCTAGCATAGTACGCCTTCCTACTAGCTGTGAGTAGCGTAGCATAGTACGCCTTCCTACTAGCTGTGAGTAGCCTAGCATAGTACGCCTTCCTACTAGCTGTGAGTAGCGTAGCATAGTACGCCTTCCTACTAGCTGTGAGTAGCCTAGCATAGTACGCCTTCCTACTTGCTGTGAGTAGCCTAGCATAGTACGCCTTCCTACTAGCTGTGAGTAGCCTAGCATAGTACGCCTTCCTACTAGCTGTGAGTAGCCTAGCATAGTACGCCTTCCTACTTGCTGTGAGTAGCCTAGCATAGTATGCCTTCCTACTAGCTGTGAGTAGCCTAGCATAGTACGCCTTCCTACTTGCTGTGAGTAGCCTAGCATAGTACGCCTTCCTACTTGCTGTGAGTAGCCTAGCATAGTACGCCTTCCTACTTGCTGTGAGTAGCCTAGCATAGTACGCCTTCCTACTTGCTGTGAGTAGTCTAGCATAGTACGCCTTCCTACTTGCTGTGAGTAGTCTAGCATAGTATGCCTTCCTCAGGGTAACAAGCACCTAAACACGTTTTAGTTTAGTACCACTTCTGTTCTTTATTATTATTATGCAAGTACATTCTAGCTAGTCCCACCTTGTTGTCCAGGTCAGTTTTGGGTTAGCAGGAGAATAACTGTTAGTCTCCATCTCTGTCCATGGTTTCAGAACCTGTCCAGCTGCCTGTGGTGGCTGTTTAACCAAGTTCCTGGGAGACTCTACTTAGAGCTGCAGTTCTTCTGTGCAGTGTTCAACTATGGGCAGGTACTGTAGATCTGACTACCTGGACGTATGGGGTTTGAAAACGTCTTTAGTCACTAATGTCTGTGTTTACACTCGTCTGTTCTGTGTTCAGGGCTTCATCTCATTTGGGATCTTTGGTCTGGACAAACACTTGATAATACTGCCATTTAAAAAGAAGTAAGAGCCTCCACGGACGTGTGGTTTATGCGATTGCATAGTGAGTTATGTATTGAATGGGAGGCCTTGAGATGGAACTGTTTTGACCTGTGTCCAGGATATCCAGCCTGTGGCCTAGAAAGAAACGAGAGGAGCAGCCTACGACTGTTTTGTCCGATGACATCATCTTGACTTGCAGTCAGTTCACCATGTACCACAGGGAGAACTGTGTCCGTGACATCGTCCACAAGAGGAGGTGAGTGCTCCACTGTAGAATCCTCTGCCTGCGTGCGCTGTCAAATTCATAATAAAGGCTTAGTATTCCTGAACTAGTGGAGCTGAAGTCATGGTCAAATGTTAACACTAAACTTGCCTCTTATATTATGCAGCCGTTTGTCCGAGTTCGTCTCTGTTGCTTAATAGTGCAGTGTGCTCAATCATCATCTCTGTTATGAAACCATCTGCGCATGTCCTCTCCTGCATGTGGTTGTGCTGAGCATGTTTCTTTCGCTTGTGTGTGTCCGTGTGCCGTCTTGCCCCTGCCTCCCGTCTCCGCACGTCCGTCACTCCGTCACCTCCTCAGCGGCTGTGAGGGATGCCTAACCGGGCTGCTGGCGGCTGATTCCTCTGACACACAGGTGCGGGGAGCGGACGTCGGCAGACACCTTCCTAGGCAGCGAGCTGGTGGACTGGCTGTTGCAGATCGGACTGTCTCAGGACCGCGGTGAGGCTCTGCTCTACGGGAGCCGGCTGCAACAAGGCCAGGTGCTCCAGCACATCACTCGGGAGTACGACTTCCAAGACGACAACCTGCACTACCACTTTATAGCGCCGCACAAGCCCAGTGTCAAAGCCTCCCATGAGGCCCCGAGTGACCAAGGGATCAGCCACCGACCAGACCCGGATCCAGATCAGAACCCACGCAGAACTTGCTGTATTCAACATCAGAGTTGACGTCTGCAGCTTTTTTGAAATACTTAGTTAGTTACTTAGTTTTCCTTGTTGAAGTATGCAGTTATAATAAGCATTGTTGCACTTGTTAGTTTTGGTTGATACTGACTCTAACCCCGTTAAATCCCGTTAGACGAGTTCTAATGGGATTTAAGTTGGCACTGAACATAATGAATATTCTGCCTATGGTGTCATATGTTGCATGTATGCCTCAATAACGTATCAGGAGTCAGTCTGTTAGTGGGGATATGCAGGGTTTTAGTTACCCCACCTGTGAATCAAGGTGTGTTGAATTCAGGCACTCACTGAGCTGAATGTAATTGATTCGTGCAGTGTTCCGATTATTTCCTCTAGGTTTGGTGACATCAGAATCATGCAAACCCTTTAGTGTTTCTGACTCCTGGGTCGGAATGGGCCAGTGAAAAGGTGTGTGTGGGTACACCTTGTGTTCAGTAAACAAGCATTTCATCTTTTACTCGGTTTAGAGGAGCGTATACGCACATGACAGAACGTCCGTGCACGTGATTACTTCATTAGTTCTGATGAAATTAAGGATGTTCTATTTAGACCTCAGGTATTGAACATGGAAGTCTGATGCTGCTCTCCCTAAAGTCTATTTTATGTGTGTTTATATAATGTTGAAATGATTGTGAAATATTATGGATGTAGATGTGACTACGTATTAATTTATTATTATGGTCTTTGGCTTTTGTAGATTCTCAGATCATTCTGGTAATGCATATCGTTTTGTGGGTTAAAACCGTTCCGTTGGCATATGTTTGTTAGGAGAAAAGGTGTATGATGTTGAATGTGCCTGACAAGTGACTTTTACCCTTTTGAGTTTTCTCTGTCCTTGATGGGTTTGTGCTCATTACTGTTGTGAATAACATAACTATTTTCCTTGTTTGGCATTGTGAATATTTTATGATAGTTAGTCTATGAATATCTCCATGTCACATGACTAAAAGAGATCGTATGCAGTCAAGGCATTGGAAGCTGCATGCTCCGTCATGAGACTCAGTTTGTTTTGGGACAAATAAACTCTATAAACATTGGCTTATCCTATTCTGGGCTACGACTGAGTTCATGAAAACATTGTGGATTTCCGGGTGAACAGAAGAGTCGGTCGTGACAACCATTTTTTGGTGTTGATAAAATTCCTCCAAATTTAGTGGTATTATTAAACTGCAGAAACGATGCAACCCTGCTTTTGTATTATACTTATTAGGGTAAGAGTTAATGGAAATATATCTTGGATCTTTTACTCACAATTCACTTATAATCAATAATACTGTTATCAATAATACCGTAATAATTATATTATCGAAACACATCTGAATAGAATGTAGGCGCTAGTCATGATTCATCTTTATTATCCAGTCATCAGCAGCAATTGCAATTACAACTTCTCTGTACAATATAGAATATAGTGTGATTATTATGCAGAATAGGGCATGTTGGGGTTGGCCCTAACTAACCTCTTGCCATTGACATGTTGAATATCTCTATTTCTTACTGTACACACTGATTTCCTCCTGGACTGAGTTAGAAAACAGGTGCACAACTGCGGTAGGGTCTTCAATACCACTTGATAAAAGCTTCTCCATATTGGCCATCATCTCTTTCTCAAACTCTCTCATATTACTCAGGATCTTCTTTCCCTTCTCCTGAAAATAATAAAATACACAATTTCAGTTTTTGCTTAATCACTTGTTAGTTTCCTTAAAACATGCAATAGATGTCGAGGTATGAAAAAATACTGTACCACAGTGGTATCAATGATGGCCACCACCACTTCATGCTTGACAAACAGTGGATGTTTTCGATCTGGCTTTGTCTGAAAACGAGGTATCTTCTTCACAGGGTCCTCAGGTCCGTAACTGGGAGAGCTAGTTAGCTTCAACTGTTTAATGTCTTTCACGAAGACGAAAGGTTTGAATACAGACCTGTTGGTTGGTTGAGGATCTTTTATTTACACATATCTTTACATGAGGTTCAAATGTAAGCACATGACGAAGCAAGGTGTGTGTTCCCAAATGTCCCTGAAGTAGGTAAATTCAAAATCAGTGTTAATTTAAGTGCAAAAGTTAATACTAGAGGTTAGAGTAAGGCATCGGGACAATTTTAAGTTTAGGCATACATTTAAGATTACTGAGTTTCGGTTGAGGTTAACATTAGAAATTGTTGGATTTCTTACGCACAATCTACTTGGGTGTCTTCATTCAGACAGCTTAGTCAACGAGTGTGAGTGTGTGGACGTACCTGTGAGGGTCAGGGGTTCCAGTGATGTAGTGTACACCTGGCAGTGCGGAGTCTGTTGGGACTACAGATACCATGCTTCCTGTTGTCATGAACAACCCCTCCATGTTGATGCCACTCTCCTTGTCCCGTAGGATGTCCATCATCGTCTCAGCTGTGATGTGTCCTAGTTCAATACAGCGAATCGTCGTCAACCGTTTGTCATCCTGTATGGATTCAGTGCTGTTCTAAAACAATTTCATCAAAACCAATATCTTCCAACACTCCAGGCCCAAACAACGGAGCCTTGTTAAAAGATCAATTCAGTTTTATTATAATATATAACAACTAACCTTTACTCTTCTCCAATAGATCCCGTCCTTCACAGAATCGGCTACCTGAGGCCTCTATTCTGGCTGTGTCCATGAATGAGTATGTCTCGGCAAAACTGAACAGTGCCTCCCCATCCCACCAACCCTGACTTTTTGCATACTCCCTCACCCCAGGGTGTTCCTTGTCAATCTTCGTGGTTATTGAGTACTGATTGGAGATATTACGATACCCATCTAGTGTCAAAAAACAAAACATTTTAAACAAAAAAATGATAGTTTTTCTACAAGATTACATTTTGTGCAAACTCAAACCAAACGTTAATTCATTACCTTGCACTCTCTCTGCTACCCAGTATTTCCCAGAAGTCTCCATCACCCAGGCCTCAGTCCTGTCTGAGATGAGGAAGCTGTTGTGGTAGGTAAAGCCAGACAGGTCCTCCATGCAGTTTCCTCCCTGGCCATATTTCTCTAGCAGCTCTGCAATAACATCCACAGCCTTAGCGGCCGTATCTGCTCTCTCCAGACCCAGTCTGTAAGGAAATAAATCCTGAAACTGCCTCGTTGCCAATACAAACTTGATGCTAGTTATTCTGGTATAACTCCAGATTATACTAGTCAAAAAGATCAGGACAGAGAGGGGACATAGCTGTAGTGTAACAACTGTAGGTGCAACAATTACAATGTATTCCCATCTGGGACAATTGAACATTTGCATGAAAAAGTGTCATAGAATCACTACAATGTACAGAGGATGTAGAAACCTAGTTATTCTGTATAACTCCAGTTTTAAGCCCCCCCCCGCGCCCCGCGGCCATACTGACAAATTAAAATGCACTACCGCTCAGCCAATCAGGGCGCACCTGTGCCCTATATAACTGAGCGTCACCCCACACTCAGCCTCCCAATATCTTCTTCAGCGAGAAAATACTACGGGGGCCGGGCAGGGTAAAAAGTCTAGGGGGCTTCGCTCCACTCATATAACTGGAGTTATACCAGAATAACTATCGTTATATGTCGTGGAGCTCCGCCCCCTAGAGGGGCTTCGCTCCTAGTGGTTTACACAGGCGGAGCGATGCGATGCCGAGATGTACTCCCTGCCGGTCCCAGTTACCACAACTAGTCCCAGAAAAGCATCATCCAATACAACAACACTACACAGGGAAAAACCCGGTTGTGTTGTCTAGGACCCCTCATGTCCAATCACTCATCAAATCACCAGCAACGTGGTCTGAGGTGAATAAACTCACAGTTACAATATATAATCCACAGGAAATATATATACAACTGCAATGTGTGCCGTAGGCCACACGATGGAGCCCGAAAGCCACACATCCACTCCTAATGACTTAAGAAAAAATCACCGGGTATCGAACCCGGGTCGGTGCTTTAGGAACGCCGGAGCGTAACCGCTAAGCCACTGTGAAGTGATATTAGTACTCACCAATATTAACACGGGGCCCCAAGGCCACTCTAATATATAATATATAATATATATGAATAACACAGGAAGGGCCATAGGCCACTTCCCATGTCAACACTCTAGAGTAAAAAACTCAAGTGAACCTGGCAAGACATAAGCTACCTCGTAGAAAAAAATAAAAAATAACGAGATAGAATAACCACACTCTGTTCAAGAAGAAGTGACGTGAAACACGTCCTTACCTTCCGGAACCCGACAGGGAAAGAAAACAATCCCTTGTCCTAGTGTAGTCCAACAGACGCGCCCAACATCCCCGTCTACCGTTCCCCGGCCACCGTGCCGAGAACAGAATGAACGAGGGATGTGGACGAGACGTCCTTCAAGTAGAACCGGACAAATGGGGAGGGCGTCGACCAGGACGCCGCACTACAAATGTCCTCAACTCTAACTCCCCTAAAGAGAGCATGGGATGCCGCTATACCGCGGGTAGAGTGGGCTCTGACGCCAACCGGCGCCGGCAACCCCGTGGACTCATAGGCTACTGCAATACACTCGCAAAGCCAGTGAGCCAAACGTTGCTTAGACAACGCACGCCCCCGCGCCGCGGTTCCAAAACACACGAACATCTGATCCGATGTTCTAAGTGTCCTTGTGTGTTCCACTAGCATGCAACCGCACGCACCGGGCACAAACAATGCCACCTCTCCTCTGCTCCATCTCTGTGCGGAGGAGGGTAGAAAGCGTCTAACTCCAAAACACGAGATCTATACGATGTCGTGATGATCTTAGGCACAAACGCCGGGTTCGGCCGTAACATCGCCCTGCTTAAATCACCATTGATGAATAAGCAATCGGGACGTGTTGAAAACGCACACAAATCACTCACACGTTTTGTGGAGCAAAGCGCCAACAACAAAGCTGTCTTAAGAGACAGGAGTCTTAATGAGATCTGTGACAGAGGTTCAAATGGCGGCGCACACAGCGCATTCAGAACCGTGGACAGATCCCACTGCGGCACGCTGGCCCTAGCCACGGGTCGCAGTCTCCGCGTTCCCGTGAGGAAACGCTTAACTAGGGAATGACTGAACACAGTCTTATTCCCGAAACCCTCGTGACACGCGGAGATCGCTGCTGCGTAACCCTTTATGGTAGACGCCGATCTCCGCTTATCTAACAAATACTGCAGAAACGACAGTATCTGTTCCACCGGGCAACAAACCGGGTCCATTGTGTTCGTCTCGCACCAACGCACGAACATCGACCACCTGTTAGAGTACAACGTAGAAGTTGAACTCGCCCTCGCACTCTGAATAGTACGAATGACGTCGGCTGACAAACCCCTTTTTGTCAGTCTGTCCCTCTCAGGAGCCAGACCTTCAGAGGTCCCGATATCACGGGCCCGCGCTCGATAGTTCCCAGAGCCTGGGATAGAGCGTCCCCGCGAGGGGGAAGTGGCCACGGCTCCGCAGCCAACAATTGAATCATTTCCGGATACCATAGCGCCCCCGGAAGATCCGGGGCGACTACAATCACCGTTAAATGATCCGCTTTTACCCGCGCCAGCAGTCGTGCCAGGCATGACAGTGGGGGAAAAGCGTAAAGGAGACCCTTGGGCCAACTGTGATGCGCAAACGCGTCCGTCCCCAGGGGAGGACCGTCCTGCGCCCGCAGAGAAAACCACAGGCGACACTGCGCGTTTTCTCTTGCCGCAAACAGATCCGCTCGGGCCTCCCCAAATCTCTCCCAAATGAGGGAGACGATCTCCGGGTTCAGACGCCAATCGTCGTCTCGAGGACCCCCTCGCGACATCAAGTCTGCCCCCACATTCTGTCTGCCGGGTACGTGTACCGCTGACAGAGAACGCAAGTGTCTGTGTGCCCACAACCACAGTCTCGTCGCCGCTTCGTGGAGTACAGGAGACCGGACTCCGCCCTGGCGATTTATGTATGCTACTGTAGCCCGGTTGTCTGACCGAATCAGTACATCCCGGCCCCGTAGTCTCGGGGCAAAATGGGTCAGAACCAACTGAACCGTTTCCAGTTCCAACAGGTTGATGTGGCGTTGGCTTCTCGGCCACACGCCCCCTACCGCCTGTCCCTGACACACGCCCCCCCAGCCTGTCAGTGACGCGTCCGTGAAGACCTGCGTCATCGCTGACACTCTGCCCAACGGGACTCCCCGTTCTAGGACCGCTGGGTTTCTCCAATAATCCAAATCCCCCGCCAGGGTATAAGGAATTATCAGCATGCGCCGACGGTGACGCACCGGGTCTACTCTCTGTCGAGCAAACCAACGTTGCAGGGCGCGCATATGCAGCAACCCCAACGTTACGACTGCGTGAGCGGCCGACATGAGCCTAACAGGGACATGATTTCCTGAACCCGCCTCCTGCAAGGGGTCGGCACAGACGTAAGGCCGAGAGAATACTCTCCGTCCTCCCGTCTGATAGACGCGCTCTCATAATGCCCGTGTCCAGAAAGAGCCCGAGATAGGTTACTTTCTGACTCGGCCACGGCGCGCTCTTCTTCCAATTCACAGCGAGTCCCAACTGTGTGAATAACTCCACCAATTGACTCGTGTGACTCATTGCCATCTCTGCTGACGATGCCAGAATTAACAGATCGTCTAGATATGCTAAAACTCTGATTCCTCGTCGTCGCAGCGGCTCCAACGCCGTCTCCACACATTTGGAGAACGTTCGCGGAGCCAGGGCGTAGCCGAATGGCACTCTCGTGTATTCGTAGGCTATCCCCTGAAAGGCAAAGCGGAAGAACTTCCTGTGCCGAACAGCTATCGGCACGTGAAAGTACGCATCCTTCAGATCTATACTCGTACAGTAGTCGCCTGGGAGAATTGATTCTAACAAGCGTCTTACCGTGAGCATACGAAAGGGCCGCTTGGCTACACATCTGTTCAGAATGCGTAAATCCAATATCGGCCTCATTTCCCCTGTCCTCTTTGGGACCAGGAAATAAGGAGAGTAAAACCCCCTCTCTCTCTGGTCCCGTGGGACAATGTCTATAGCGCCCTTCTCTCTGAGATTCGCTATTTCCGACAGCAGGGCTGTCACTTTCTCCTCTGATCTTATCACCGTCTCCACCACTCCCGAGAAGGGGGGTGGAGCGCAGAGAAACTGTACCGTATAACCTCTCCTTATTGTTCGATCTAGCCACGTAGACAGGGAACAATTCCGACGCCACTCCGAGTAATGCTCTGAGAGCGGGAGTGCGCGAAGTTGGGGAGAGTTTGCTAGAAAAGTATTGTAATCTGTTCTCGCTCTCTCCGCCGCTGACCTGTCCGTCGGTAGCGGAGGTACAGCCCATGGGGAGCGACCCTCGAAAGGGATTCGCGATTACACTCTTCTCTACGGTACTACTGGAGAAAGAGGGAGACACTTCGTTAAGCAACGAGGGCGGGCGGTGAAACCCCAGCCCAGCCGTGACGTCACTGCTGCCACCAGCCGACTCCGCTCGGGAAAACCCCGAGCTGGTCGTGTGGTGAGCCGGCGAGCTATCTCCCATAGACAAATGGGGGGCCCCCGCGATAGGAGTAGAACCGGTTAAGACCCTGTCTACCCCTGACACGGGTCGTGTGATCTCGGAAAGGGCAGACTGACCATGCAGACGCAAAGAATGCATTAAACCACTCTGACCGCTTTCCTCCGCTTTCCTGGTAGCGAGAGGTGAGGGAAACTTAAGAGCCCCCCCTCCCTCTGCCTTCAGAGAATGTTGTCTCTGTCTGACAACACGGCTATCGATTCTCTCCTCCACACGATCCTCATCGGGAAAAGGGGAGGAGAGAAAAGTACTGCCGGCGGTTCCCGCTGATACAGCGTGTGTATCGGAACAGGTAGTTCCCAGACACACGCCGTCACTGATTCGCCTCGGGGGCCTCGCTACCCGGGGACAGGACGCCAGCCCGGGTGTGACAGACACGCTACCCGGCGTAACTGCCATCCCGGGCTGCGGGTAAAAGGGGACAACCCTTACTGCGGATTCTGTCAATACGGGGCGTGTATAAAGGACGGTAGACCCTTTATACATGCCACCGCTTATGTAACTCAGAGGACGGGACGCCGCAGCCTGCTTACAGCTGGGCGTAGCCGTAGCCCCGGTTTCAGCAATGGAAATGTGTCTTTTATTGAAAAAGTAAAAATCACTTTCTTTATTAGACACAACGTCACCCAACACACACAGGGCTGCCGTCTCGGGCACGCCTAGTCAGGTCCGTTTCCTCTGCTTCCGTGGAGCACTCGGACCGGGTCTCTCAGGAGCCGCTGGTCTCTTGCTGTGCCCTCTTATCGGCGGTCTGAAAGACTCCGCTCTGGGCGCCGGGGCTGCCGACTCCGCCGTAGCCTCCAGCTTCTGCCTTCTCACCCTGCGCTTGGCAGACGCCCCGGCCTCGCCGCTTGCGTGACGTGTCCGGGCGTGAAGGTCTGGCCAGTGGAAGGTGTCGGGAGAGCAACATCCTGTCCTCCTCCACCTTCTTAAAGGCTAGAGTGGCCGTCTCCACCGCCTCTCCGAATAGCCCAGTGGTCGACACGGGCGCGTTGAGGAGGGGGCTTTCTGGCACTCTTTCAGAGACGAAAGAGACAACCACAGATGCCTCTGGGTCACCACCGCCGTCGCCATCGTGCCCCCTGCACAAACCGCGTGTGCCTGGTTCAAATGCAGGATGGCCCCCGACAGTCGCGATATGTCCGCCAACTCCTTGGCGGAGATGCTCGTGGCCCCCGTGGTAATACGGGAAATGGCCCCCGCCATCAACGCCAGGTTGTTAGCAGCCGCCACCGACTGCGCCCCGAACTGGAAGCATTTGTCCGCCAGCTGGGCGGTAAACCGATCCTTCGGGGCCGGTAGAGAGGGCTTCCTGTCCAGCCACTGGCTCTCCGCTGGGAGGAAAAGGGCCGACATGGCTCTCTCCAGTCTAGGAGTAGCCGATGTAATGGCCTCACCTCTTCCCGCCACCCTAGTGAACGGCATGTAAGCTCGGGCTGGGGCTCTAGCCATGAGGGGCTCTCTCCACGCAGCCTCTGCGTACTTTGCCAGAGCGGGCAGGCACGGTGCCTCAGGCTCTGGCTCCCTCACTCGCTCTGACCATGGCCCTCCGGTCATGGAGTCAAACTCCTCCGCAGGTGGGAGGGGTGCGAGGGGGATGCCCATCCTCAGGGCCGCTCCTCAACGAGTCCGACAAACTCGGACCGGAGAGATGGCCGGGGACGGGGGTGGGGGGTGTCTATGGGTGACATATCCACATCCTCCTCCCCCATGCTTCTCCGGTCCCGTGGGACACAGGAGACAGCAGGCGGGGGCTGGCGAGGGGCCATGGGCCTCACACTGCCTGCCGCCCGCTCCTCCTCAGACGAGCTCTCTTCCTCTTCCCCGAGTCCTCGGAGTCCGAAGAAAGCACCGTCTGCAGAGGTATGACCTCCTCGAAGAACCCGCGCCTCTCCCTCCGCCTAGGCATCGTGAGGAGGGCGCAACTAGGGCACTCCGGTGGGTCCAGCAGTCCTTCTCGGGCGTGGTCAGGTCCGAGACACGAGACACACCGGTCGTGGGGGTCCGCATCCGCCGCGAGGTCTGCACACCGGCACTCCGCCGAGATAACGATATCCAAAGACGCAGCCATCCTCAAGAACAATGGCAAGGTAAGTCGTCTGGTAATGCAAAATAAAGTAGTATGTTCAGTCGAGCTGAAGAAAAAGGGAGGCTGAGTGTGGGGTGACGCTCAGTTATATAGGGCACAGGTGCGCCCTGATTGGCTGAGCGGTAGTGCATTTTAATTTGTCAGTATGGCCGCGGGGCGCGGCGGGGTTAAACCACTAGGAGCGAAGCCCCTCTAGGGGGCGGAGCTCCACGACATATAAC